>VWZL01005854.1:636177-730406 GCA_013396915.1 Stercorarius parasiticus
CAACCAAACACTGAGATTGAGCTGTGGAATGACTCTTAAAAACACTGGGTCCTCCATATGAGTGGAGGATCTTGGCTCCTTCATGGTCACCATATATGCACCCAATACACCTCATATATTGCATAATGTGACAGGAATCTGTACATTGCTAACCACCCTGAGAAGGGTAGGAAATTTACTGGGTGACCCTAGCATTTCTCTGATCTTATCAGAAAGATTGAGGAAATTAAACAGCTTTTTAAAAAAAAAAAAAAAAAACAGAGTGAATTTCCTGCAGTTGTTTTTTATGTTGGATTTTTCTTTTATTTTTTTTTTGCCTAGCTGACGAGCTCCTAGTGAGACCATTTCGTTCTTCTTTCAGCCCTGTTTTCACCAGCGCTTTAGGCTCAGTCTTCTGTAAGTGGGATCTGCCTGTTTTCACCTTGCCTTTTAACTTGGCCTTGACCTTATACCTGGCTGCATCAGGACCCCATAACCTCTTCTTCCCTACAACCGTCATTCAGCCTGCAACAGCAACACCAAACATCACCTGGACGGATGCCGAAATGCCAATGGTAGGATGCCCTAGGGATAACAGCCTTCTCCATTTACAAAGAAAACCACTATATAATGATATTATCTTCCTTTATGTTACCGCACTATGGCCTGGAAATACAAAATTGCATTTATAAGATAGCTATTATCCAAAAGGTAAAGGTTTACTCTAGGAACTGGCATTTTTGATAGCTTGAAAATAAGAATCTTTTTGGTATCTGGCATCTTTCATTTACAGTTGGGTCTAAACTATAATGTTCAAAGACCCTCTCTAATCTAATTACCCATTACTGTGCACATACTGATCAGTGTCCCGTAGACAAGGTTGTGCTGAGACTACCAGTTAACTCACAGGTTAATTTTAGTTTCCATGTACAGAGAGCTGTGTTTTTAAAATTGCACCTCTCTGATTAGAAATGAGCAAGCAGATATTACTATGGAAGAATGGTTACAAATTTGGGTGAAGGCACGTGCTCACATATCTTTAATTAATATTCAAGGGGGACCTTTCCAAAGAAATATTTTATTCTCCCGCATAGCACCATAAACAATACAGGTACTAGAGTAATAACTTTCCCCTAAGGCTCTGTGGACTATTTTTGAGGGGTTCCCAGGGAGCGATTAAGAAACGGAAGTTAATTGACACTAAGTACCAATCCACACAAATGAAATTTCTCAAAAAACATTTACTGTGGAGTGTAATTTTAAGGGGACCATAAATGGGCTGTTCCACGTGGAGGAACACAACATTTTGAGGAAAAGTGTCTCGAAACCATCTCTAAGCTGTGACCGAGTTGGGCCCTGTCTTACCAACCCAGCGACTCTTATTCATATTCCTACTGAATCCCAAGGGAGTTTCAGGTATATAAGCAGATCCTGAGTAAAGCCTCGTAATTCTGGCCAAGCCATTATTGGCCATCTCACCCTCAGATCTGCCCACTCAGAGGCAAATGTCTTCTCAAAGGCTTCATCTACTGGAGCACTTCCATTTCCTAGATTCACTGTTGTGCTCCACCATGTAAAAATGTCCAAGTCAGCAGCACTTGTAAAGATGATGAGCAAACCGTTCCAAGTCCTTTCACAAAAGACATTTACCTTTGATAAGGTAAAAACCCTCCAGAGGAGCTCATGGCTAGGGAAAAGGCATGATTCATTTTCATCGAAGGGGAAACCCTGTGGAAATGCCCTGCTGTCTCCCGAGCAGTGTCCAAACTTTCCACTTACAGCCCAGAAAGAGAGACTGCAGCCAACAAATGCCGAAAATGAACCTGGCCAAAGAAAATGGGTTTTTTCCAAAAAAAAAAAAAAAAATTACAAAGCCAATAACAAATCATCTTCTTTTTCTTTCTTTAAAATTCCCGCAGCTCCTTCAATCCATTCCAGTTGGGGTGGGTCAGGTTTATGGCTGCGATAACCCCTGGACTGGGGGAATTTTCCTGATTGCTTTATTTATCTCTTCTCCGCTCATTTGTCTGCATGCGGCAATTGGATCAGCAGTGGGGATGCTGGCAGGTAAGGATTTGACTTGTGTCACAAATTTATATAAAAGCATGGAGAATAAAAGAGGAACTGCAATGAGCGGAGCATTTACAGTCACAAATGTTTCTTCCACTGGAGAATGACTGCTTGAAAAAAAAAATATATTGCTAGGTTATAAGAATTCTTTTGATTGACTTGCCCATTCTCTTACCTCATTTTATACTGGTGGAAATCTTCAGAAGAAAGAAGCGGTTTTTTGGCTGAAATGAATTTTTATCATTAAATACTTCATTTCTGAATATATTCTGATGGGTTTAGGAGCAGCTTAATAAAAGCCAAAGTCATCACTCTGAACGTGCAGGCCTCAGGGATGCATTCAGAGTTCACATGCACACTCATTCACTCATACATCTTCCGCTGAAACCATTATGGCCAAATTCAGCTCAGCAGCACCAGGGAAATTCTGCCGTGACTGCATTAGATTAAAGCGGCTTTAGTCTTAGACCGTAGCAACATGACTACAAAGTAGGAACCCACTGTACCTATGCAGGCTAGAGCCCTAAAAAGCTGAATTCATGCCATTTCTAGCTGCTTTTATCTCTTTAGCCAAGGAATGACACTTCTTTGACTTATTTTCCAGCGCTGAGCTTAGCAACACCATTTAACAAAATCTACTCCGGCTTGTGGGGCTACAACAGCTCCCTCTCCTGCGTTGCCATCGGAGGCATGTTCTACGCTTTCACCTGGCAGACACATTTGCTGGCAATTGCCTGCGGTACGTACCCTATGGATTTTTCACTACTGCCACGTTTCCTTTTGAAGTGAGACAAGATGCATTGATACCCGAGGTGGGCTGAAGCCAGATGGCCACCTCCAGATGGACTTCGGCGAGACTGACAAGTGATGGAGCTGGATGTTGGAGCCGTTGCCCTAACATCCCCTGACAAAATAAAAGCATTGCTTTCGCTTTCAGCCAAGAGTTGTGTTCAAAGGAAGAGAGGCGACCAGTGGACGCTGATTAACTAAGGGCTTTGAAATTAGATGCCTAGTTTTGAGGTGTTAATTGCGTTCGTTCAACATTGCTGGATGAATCATATTGGTTTTTCCAATCATAAATAGCAGCTCAAATTCCTTCTTCAGACAAGAATATATCTAAACTTTGAGAAAACTGCAGCTCAAGATCAGTCTGCATCTGTAGTTAGGCAGTACAGTTTCCCCAGTCTATTGAAATGGATACAAAAGGCATGAGCTAGGCAACACAGAATGATTGAAAAATTATTTATAAGGCAATTCCATACGAAATTTCAATATCAGAGTGAGCTGGGAGTGAAACTATTGCTCATTCAGTGCTCATATAAAAAAGATTTAGCTTTGGATCTCATTGACCCACCTTCTAGCCCTAGAGGCAGGAGAGATAGGGGTGGAAGGGTTATTTTCCTATTTAACCCCATCCATCAAGGTACATACTTTCCACATCAGCGCATTTTTCAAAAGCCTCTGTTTCCATAGCCACATTTTTCATCACTCCAGTTCTTTTTTTGTTTTGCCCTTTCCATGAGCTCCAGGTTGGAGGGGACACAGTGCAAAGGAAAGAGCTTTAAGAGGGGGTTGTCCAGGTATGGTCATAGAGATTGGCTGAGCTGCCCGAGGCAGCGTGAGAGATGTTTGTCCTTGCTGGTCTCCTCCATGAGCAACTGAACTCACCTGGATCTACCTTTCTTTTTCACAGCCCTCTTCAGTGCCTACCTGGGAGCAACAGTGACCAACATGTTGTCTGTGGTAAGTACTGTATTTGCTAAGGTCTTTTTTCCAAGGACAGGTTTGAACATTGTATATTTTCCTAGCTTCTGAGGCAAAACACAAAAACTCAGATAATGTTTCAGCCAAAGGCAGAACTGGTCTGGGAGAGGGGACACAGCCTGCCCAGGAGGTTGGCGTGGTTGTTATTGAAACAGGCCACCAACAATCATCATCCCTTTTCATCCTCAGAGCCTGCATAACCTTCCACAGCTCTTCTCAACATCTCTGAGACAATGATATGTCTGTACTTTTTGTCTATATTGCCTATACTTTTTGCCTGAAGCGATTGCGAAAAGGGCCCTCCACATTTGTAACGAAACCTCAAATTTGGTTTAATTGTTTTGCCTGAATGCCAAAAGGTAGTCAGTACAACAGTCCAGGGAAAAGCTGAACGCTTCCGGTTCCCATCTCACCTCCATCCACTCCTGTCTCATCTTCATCCAAGACCACTGCAGGTGCACAAAGAGAAGGCAGTCTTCTCACCAGAGCTGGTAGACGTTGCAGGTTCATGCACAATGTCAAGACCTCATAAAGAAATCCTGCCTCCCCAGGAAGAGACTCCACAAAAACCAAGTCAAGACTTCCTTGAGAAAGCTTGTTCCAAGCTGCCCGACTCTAAGTCTTGTTCAAGGGCTGGGGGATCAAATGAATGAAAGACACACAGTAAATAACTGGTTTGTGTTTTTCTTTGCAGTTTGGGGTGCCATCAGGAACCTGGTCTTTTTGCTTGTCTGCGCTGACCTTCCTGTTAATAACCACGAACAACTCTGCCATCTACAAGCTGCCACTCTCCAAAGTCACCTACCCAGAAGCCAATCGAGCTTATTATCTGAAGATGAAGAAACATCAGAGGTCCTGCTGTGAGGTATAAAGATCCAAGAAAAGAGATACTTTGCAGATTTTACGGCAAGCACGCAAGATGTTTCCCCAAAAAATGTGATTTGTGGGCTACAAAGCCAAAAGACAAAAATGCCACCTTCTGAGTGGAGAGACTTTTTCCACCATACTTGTTTATTCTATTCTGATTAGATAGGACTGCACTGTGCTGGAGGGACATTTCCCAAGACCAACCCGTAATGATTTAAAAGCACATACACCTGAAAAGACACTTGAATTTTAGGCAGTGGGGAAATGACTTAGCAATTGAAAAGAAAAATCTGTTTGTCAAATCCAAGTCACAGCAATCGGACATAAAGCAATAAAGTGCCGAGCATCTCTCAGCATCTGATGGGACTCCTAATTAATGGCTAAAACCAGCTTACGACAGCAATAGGATACGTCTTAGAGAGCTTCATAATAAAAGAGAAGTGGAATAAAGAGTACCCTTTGCGAAGTAGAAATTAGGTGGATGAAGAATTCTACCTGGAGGATCTCTCAAGCCCAGTGGAGATGTGGATTAGCAATCATCACACACAAGATGGACACAAATAAATTGCAGGCAGAGTTGCTAACACCTGCAAGACTTGTGGTAAAAATCACAATAACAGCAGGGAGGGGGTGTCTATCAGCCACAGCTTTTGTTTTGCACTGGGCTCTAATATTTCATGAAAAAAATTGTTTCAGGCCTACCCAGTTGCAGAGAAAAGTCTGTAAACCCAAGGCCAAGAAAACAAGTCCCACTGAAAAGAATCTTTTTCTGCAGAAAAAAAAAGTAATAAGTTCCATGATTTTATGTTAACCTCATGATTTTTCTAAATACTTGAACTTGGTCATGGGTTAGCAAAGGAGAGGACAACAGCAAGGTCATTGCTGTCCATTTCCTATGCAATAAAATGGCTCTGTTCTGTCTGTGCACAAGTAGAACTAATTTGAGCCAATCTTCTTGACCTCTCTCCCTACACCATCCCCCTCAGCCCTTGTGCCACCTCTGCACAGGCTACGGGGGTCTGCAGGTAGGGAAGGAGGAAGCTGACCTAGCACCCAACAGGCCGGTCGCCTCAGTGGGTGTTAACTCAGCCAGCTTCCTGCCTAGCTTATCGAGATACTTCATCTCATGATGAAGCTGACATCTTCACCACAGCTACTCCATATGCTCAGGTCCTCCGGTTGGCATTAGACTACGTGCAGTATGTCATAGAACCATAGAATGGTTTGGGTTGGAAGGGACGTTTAAAGGCCATCTAGTCCAAGCCCCCTGCCATGAGCAGGGATATCTTCAACTGAATCAGGTTGCTGTTCCTGGGAAAGCAGATCAAAACCTGTTGCTCTTCTGGCAGAGGAAATAAAAAGTAGCCCGTGAATAGTGCTACTGCTGATTTTTGAGGTTGGGGAAAAAACCCACGTCTTTTTACGATCACCAAAAAGATCTGAGTGAAAAATATTTGGGATGAACTGCTGGCAGTATTTTCTGGTGAAGTGTTAGATTTTCAGCTGTTTGACAGTATTTCTGTATAACTGACACTCCAGAGATCACTTGTAAAAATGTATCATTTCCTGTGTTTTACTTGGTAAATAATCTATATAATGTTGTGTGGAGTTAATTTTAAAACAAATATTCATACTTTTTTGAGTGTGATACAAGTTTTCCTCTATTTATCATCACTAAGCTCTTCCAAAGACAGATTGTCACTTAAATAAGTAGTCTAGAAGACATTGGAAAATAAAATCACGGAATCAGCGTATGGGGGATATTTAGGAAACTTCTAACTTCTGCTCTTTGTACTTCTAACATTTTGCTGCATCAACACCTTCTTAATTGTGCAAGTGCAAAGTCTGCTTCTCTACAGGAGGCAGGATCAGCTACAATTGGGGCTGGAAACCTCCTTGAGGGCAGATGAGGACTCGTTCCTAGGGGAGATGCTGGCTGGGCCCCCAGATTGGGAGTTAGAGGAGTCTGTCCAGAGGATGCACCTCTCCACTTGTCAAACGGTGATGGAAAAGGGTATCTTTTAGTGTCTGAACTGACATCTCCCCACCCAGCGCCACATGTGCCCCAGAGAGGCAAACCCACAAAGGCTAGCTTTCACTCTTCTGTCAAAATCTGCACTCGGTAAAGAGTGCACGCTTTATGGCCAGTGTAAATCAGCAGATTGCGTCCGACTGGTGCTATTTCAGCTTGCTGTTGCTGAGCAACAGGGACATTTTGGCAGTACTGTAAAGAAACCATATGCACAGAACAGAAAAACAAGAAAAGATGAAGGCCGGGTCTCAGCCATTAGAAAGATTTTGCACATCATTCAGAATTGATTCCTCATTTTACGCTATTCAGAGAATTCATTCTTCCCATCACCCCATGCAAAATAACAGTTATTTGGTAATTTGACTTGTATATTAGTCAGAATATGCATATTGTGCTTTTTCCCATTATCATTCATAACACAGTCTTTGCTAAGAGAACTGATTTATCTTATTATTGAAACTGTTCTTTTTTTCTTTACATCAAATAAATGCTATTCAAGTCATTTTTTTTTTCAAGTGTTCTGTTTGCATTCTTGTTTCTGACACACGGGTGATATCAGACTCATAAGAAAGTTTCATGCTGGGCAGGAGTTTTGGGGCTCTTTCCTGGATTACTTCCCTCCCAGTGCCAGCATAACATAGCAAAAGAGAAGTCACTGCATTTAACATTTTTAAAAATAAATAATAATAATAAAAAACACAACACCAAACCCCTTGAAAACATCTGCTTGGAATCAGATTTTATCCCAGTCTAACTCAAATGAACTGCCTCACCGCCATTTCCTAAAACACTCTCATTGCTTCTGTCTGATGTGCGTAATTCCCTCCAAGACTCCCCATTCCATGTCAGGCAACTGCCCCACTCTCCACCATTTAACACCGGTGTCTCTCCTGCACCCCAACCTTTTCTGCTGTGGTTCAGGTGCCCAGTAGCCCTGGCTGTAGCCACACACTTCCTAGTCCTGCAGGCGGTTTGCTGTCAGAGGTAAGGGGAGGGAAAGCAAGAATAACAACTTAAGATAAGAAATCGAGGGATGCTGAGCGAGGACCAGCAGATTTTTGTCAGCCCCTTTCCCTTCTCAAAGCAGTGCTGCTTCCTCACGGAGCCCAGGGCATGCTGACAGCACCAGCGGTGGTACCAAGACATGGGCTACGGCCCTCATTTCCCCTTCCCACAGCGAACCCGTGTCCAGGCAAGTGCAGAAGAGGCCAACATTTAGCCATGCAGCAAAGATGATACACCCTTGATGATGCTGAACTGGGAGAAAGGAACATTCGGCCTAGGTTACTGGAGGACCAGACCTAAGAGTCGGTCGCAGAAGCAGGACCAAAAGCAGGAGGTATGAGTGCAGCACACCACCATTTTAGATGCTCAAATCTGGCGATATGCAACAATACCATCCCCTTTATCTGATTCTCCAGGACTGTTGCGGGGTTTGTTTGGTTTTACCATGTGGTACATGAAATCTAAACAGTATAAAGAATGCTCGTGTTGATAATTAGCTAATCTTTTGAATCTTGACATTTAGTGTAAAGGGTAGAATTGGCACAGAATTTGGTCATAGCTAGGAATAATTCACCCGCTAAGACAGATGCTAGCCATAAGGAAGCAGGGATGTGCATTCAAAAGAAATACTTGATTATTTCCCCCTGCAATATCTAAGCATTGCAAAGACCACTATGGCAAGTGAATCGTTAGACACAAATGAACACCTTTCTGATGCTTTCTCTTTGTCTTGCCTTGGAAACCTGCCTTCAGGTGGTAAAGCCCTTTTTGTTCCCAGTTGTTCGGCTTACTCAGGATTTTGAATGAGATGGGGAAACAGTATAACTCTCAAAGCAAATACACCCCAATGACTTAAGGCCCTCACTCTGCTGATTCTCAAAGGCACAGATAGACCAAAATAAATAGTTTCTCCTGCATAGAAATGGGAAGTGTTTAAATAGGAGTTTGAAGCCTTACTGTTTCATAGAACTGAGCCAGAAGACTTGGGCTTAGGTCCCCGAGGGCCACGTGCATGCTGGTAAATGAAAAGAACCAGGTGCTGGCACACAGACACCCACACTGCTCAACATGCCCTGGCACAGCCCCGGCCTTTGTCAACCAACATCCCCCAGACAGTGCCTAGACACAGCGCAGCAGGCAGCGTGGACCTCTCCTGGCTCCTCAGCACTTCCTACGCCAGCTAATATTTAACGATGTTTCACTGGCAAAGGGGCTCTGAAGGTAGTTGCCTACCTTGAGGTTGAGCCCTCCTGACTTGCTAGTGCATTTCAACGCAAAGGAGAACAACTCTGCTGCATAGCGCTCCTGCAGTTTTTATCAGTGAGAGCCCCCTTTCATGCTCCACTCTTTGCAAGTGCAGCCTCTTGGTCCTGCACGAGCTGGGGTTTAGCTCCTGCGCTGTGGGGCTGCTGCCCACACTGCCCCAATCACTGGGGCCAAAGACGTTTAATATTTCATCAGTGATCTGGATGATGGGATCAAGTGTTCTCTGACGAAGTGTGTTGATGATACCAAACTGAGTGGGGAAGCGGACACTTCAAAAGGGAGAGCTGCCCTGCAGGAAGATCTGGATAGGCTGGAAGAGTGGGCTAACGAAAACCTTACGAAGTTCAACAAGGACAAGTGTAAGGTCTTGCACATGGGAAAACGTAATCCAGGACTGCAGCACAAGCTGGGATCTACCCGGCTGGGGAGCAGCTCCATGGAAAGGGACCTGGGGGCTCTGGTGGACAACAGGCTCAATACGAGTGAACAGTGTGCTGCTGCGGCAAAGAAAGCCAACAGGATGCTGGGCTGCATCAACAGGGCATCACCAGCAGAGATAAAGAAGTCGTTATCCCACTCTGCTCAGCGCTGGTCAGGCCACTCCTGGAATACTGTGCTCAGTTTTGGTCCCCGCTATACAAAAGACATGGACAGGCTGGAGAGGGTCCAGAGAAGGGCCACCAAGATGAACAAAGGACAGGGAAGTCTGAAGTATGAGGAAAAGCTGAGAGAACTGTGTTTGTTCAGCCTTGAGAAAAGGCGGCTTAGGGAAAACCTTATCATCAGGTGCCAGTATTGAAAGGGTGGCTACAAAGAACATGCTGACTCCCTTTTTACAAGGAGTCACATGGAAAAGACGAGGGGTAATGGGTACAAGTTGCTCCTGGGGAGATTCCGATCAGACACAAGAGGAAAATTTTCACAGTGGGAACAATCAGCCATTGGAATAATCTCCCTAAGGAAGTAGTGGATTCCCCAACATTGGGCACTTTTAAGATTCAGCTGGACAAGGTGCTGGGGCATCGTGTCTAGACCATGCTTTTTCCAAGAAAGGTTGGACCAGATGAGCCTTGATGTCCCTTCCAATCTGGTATCTTATGATTCTACATTCTTGGCACACACAAGGGGAAGACCACAGGAGACAGCAGCATTGAAGCCCTACCCTTTGCCTGACACAGGAGCACTCACGTAGGGTAGAAAGAGGAACAGAAATAAAGAAGGAGAGGGAACACAAGTAGCACTGTGACCTGGTGGTTCTGGGCATCACCCAAGGGTATCGTGAAGAAGGATGTCACCGCGAACCAGTGAAAGGGAGGCTGAAAGGGCGAACATGTGAGAGAGGAGCTCATGTTGCTTCATGTGCTATGGCAAGAGCCTCCGGGACCGGGAGAACAAGATCCAGTCTGAGGCCAGATGAAATCCTGCCCGCCATACCAGTATTTCAAACTGCCCTAGGAGTGATGCAGCTGGAAAGCTGGCCCCAAATGCGGAGCATGTTCAACTACCATGAGAAGGATTTCTCACAACAAATTCAAACGCTCAGAAGTAAGCAACGAAATCAGTCCTGTGATCAAACAAAGTACCAGCGTGGGGAAAATATGGCTCAGTTGCACTTGTAACATCGGAGCAATTGCTTACACTTTTAGGCCCAGTGAGGTCAATGAGATTATTTTTTTGAGTAAAATAAAACCACATCTGCGCCTGATTGCAAAATTGGGAGTCCAAATGCAAACACTTTCTATGAAAGTCTGTCTTTTCCTTTCTTTTGCCTACCACGAAAATATATAGATTAGAAAATGGATAGGGATCACGGGCTTGGAAAACTGGCAAACTACAAATCCCCTCACTTTAGATTAAACATTCTTGCACCAGTCATCTGTTTAATCAGAAAAGGCTGAGATCAGCGGGAGGTTAAGGATCAGACTTTCTAATTAGTATAATTAAAGAAATAATATAGGAAAAGCGTGCCCCTGGCATGGTGCAATGGGAAGGAAAAGAAGGAATTTTTTCAAGTGGAATTTTCCAGCAAACAGTCCCAGTGCTGCAGCCATAAAGCAGCTATAAAACACACTGTAGTACATCGTTTTCGTGGGGGAGGAAGTGATACTCCACAGGAAGGTCAACCACTCGGGAACCCCATTGCTGCACAAAGGATTTGCTTCAGGTGAAGGCACTATTCCCAGCTTTATACTGCACTGACTGTCCTCTCATAACACACAGATATACCAAAGTGTACGACAACCTAGAAGAGTATTTTCAGCTTAATAGAAAAATCTTTTGATATGTTTTCTCACAATAGCTTTTTTTATAATTAATGTAAAATGAATTAAATGAAGGGAAGTAAGGGTCATCTCTCTAACAGAAAAGAAAGTTCAAAGACAAAGAGGCCATTCTAATAAAGCCATGCTACCTTTCCTTTCCATATTCGCCACTTATAAGACACACAGAAAGAGTAGGCTACTTAAAGAGAGAACAAAACTTGAATAGCGTTTCTAAGGACTGGAGAGGGAAGTTACAAACTGATATGAGTAGAAGCAACCTCCCTGGTCCCTTCCTGCACTGCCATTGCAAGTTGTGCTGGAATTCGCTCTCATGCACAGGGTGGGATGTTCTGCCTTGATGGCAGGCCACATTCTGCATGTGTGTGGCAGAGGGTGCAAAGTCTATGGAAGGCCTTACACATGCCAGTCAAACGTGCAGGGCAAGGCAATTACACGTGTCTAGAAAAAAGAACAGGGAAGCGCAGATACATCTCTAGATTTCAGGAAAATTGGTTCAGAACACCAGTGAGCGACAAATTTAGCAGCCTGGCTATCATTAAGGATCTGTGCATAAAGATCTAGGATTTACACAGAAAAAAAATCAGGATGGGAACGTGAGTTTGTACTGAATAACCTGCATAAGAATCCAACAAATGTGCCTCTGACTACACACTCACCAGGCAAACCCTATGTGTTTTTCTCAACTCTAAAAGGAAGATGCATCAACCTCTTTTTCAACTTGCCTTGCCCATCTTTACCCTTTAGATTTCTCTGTGGTCAGGCGACACTTGAATCCTGCTGTGCTCTCTGCGATAGCAGTGCCTGGCGCCCACCAAACGCTGCCCCAGTAAGGCCCAGATATGCCCCATTTGACTTCAGAGACTCTTGGTGAAATGCCAGACTTTGTAGTCTGGTAGCTACAAATACTTTGGCCAATTCATGGGGAGAGAGAGAGATTCAAGGCAGAGAGAGAAGCACTTTGGTAAAATAAATACCATCCTCTATGAAATAGCTAAGAAGGAGCAGCTTATCCTTCTCTGTTGACATCAGAAGGGGCTGAGGGCAACTAGACACACATTTTCTTGACAACCAAGTTAGGTGGGACAAAGCTGGGCTGTAAGTGCAGGTCCACAAATGGTCTAGGCCCACAATGAAACAGCTCCCAAGGGATACCGTGTGACTCTGCACAGCTAACAGCCATCTTGGGCCTAAATTCAAGATTAGATCCTAAAAACCCCTGCCTAACTGTGCTTTACCCACAAATCATTCATCTCATTAGCCATCCTGATGCTGAACACCTTTTGCGTGGGTAAAAAGTTAGATGAGGTTTTGTTAGTGATGACAAACAGGCCACATAAGTAGTGGCTTGTGTTACATCTGTCTCGCCTGACCTGAACCGTCTCTCCTCTACGGGACAAGAAAATAAGAAAACTTCCTGTATCTGAAAATTCTATATACTTTTCGTTACACGTTCCCAGCTCATCCCCATCTTCCCTTTGCTCTCTGTAGTTTTCCTCTACTCACATGACAGAGAACACCTACAGCAAGTGGCAGCATCTGACAGAAAACGCAGGATCCTCAGTCACCTCCTGCTGCCTGTGATGTCCTGGCTTTACTCTCAGCCCAAGGAAGATACAACCCTTCCCTGCGTTCATGCACTCCCTACATACAAAGCAGCATTTTTCAACTGAATAGGAAAATCCAGAATGATAACCCCCTTGGCACATCTCTCTGATTCACTTCACCGTAAACCCAAGATCACTTATCTTCAGCTTACCCTTATCTAAACTGCGTAGGTGACTCAACCCTACCTACACACAGAACACCTTCAAAATACAAACTCTCCCTCCCTGGAGAGAGAAATCCCACTTCGAAGCAAGTGTTATGCAGTGGTGGCTTAGCAACAAGATGCACCCCTGTGTGTAACTCTTCTGCCAGGCACCGTGAGTAGCTAGCGAGCCCGCTATGTGTAACGAACCCAAGTTTTATCCAGGAGGCAAGGAACACAGCAATAATTTGGAAGAACTGCAAGTCCAAAAAAAATCCCCTAAGGGGATATTGAAGTTCTGTCCTTTGGTCCAGGAAACCCCTTCCCTTTTTGGCCATCCCACCATGAATGGCCCTTTGAGGCTTTGCTCCCTTTTCTATGTCCCCATTCCTGGTTTGCTCGCGGTGTGTGGTTCGTGAGGGACATGGTCATCAACCCCTCTGGGTAAGCGTTGTTGCTTCTCCAACACCACCAAACACTTCAAATTCACTAACCCTTGAAAATCCTTACTCACAACACCCTCCAGTTGCTACCAGAGCTCGTTCTGGGGCTCCCTGCACCCATATTCCTGTCACAGCAGTGTCCATCCATAGGCTTCCATGGGCAGAACCCTCACTGGAGTTCACTCAAACCTTGCTGCCCTCAGCAGCTTGTTGGAAAGTACATACCATTCATTTCTCTCCTGAAACACCTAAAGGCTCAGGATTTCATCTCTGTGGGGTGGATAATGACGAAAGACATGTGACCTGGCAAGAGAGTCCACAGCGCCAGGGACTTGCTCCATCCACGTACAAGAGCACCATTCCCAGAGGGCTAGGACAGCAACACAACTATTACAGAGGCACTCGGTAAAGGTTTCATGCGGGCAGATTACATACCATCTGATCACCCTTCAGCCACAAGATACAGAAGACACTGTTTGATTACATTAGTTTAACCGGAAAAGACAACAGAATGGATTCAGGAAAGAGGATCCACACATCAATGCAGCAGACAGACCAGCCCTCCAAAACATAGCGGGGACTTTACATAAGGGAGCATGAGATTACATTTAGCCAAAACATGAGTGATACAGCTTTGGGATGAATTCGCCATGTTGTAATTACTTATTTTACTAAGCCAAAGCTCAAAGCTGATATGAAGAGAGAAGCACTAGGTTAGCAAATGCCCTCTAACACACCAAATGATATGTTGTGAACTGAACGTCCTGCTGGCAATTAAGAGCAGAATGGCAGAAACAGAGCAGAAAAGGAGATCTATCGTTATCCCTGAGATGTTTGCAGATGTGAGGAAAAGAAGCGGAGGTGTCTAACAGAAATAATTTACACCAAATGTGCTTGAGAAATGGGCTCAGGTGGATTGAGACCTCCAGACTTTCTCTACTGAATATCAAAGGTTTTGGGTGTTTTTTTTTCAGTACAAAAATGTTCATTGTTTTATATTTTGCCTGCAATGAAAATTCCCAAAGAAAACCTTTCCCCTGACAGATACCTCCTGGAAGCTGATGTCGCCTCTCATCTTCACCACAAATAAGGCCCAGGAGCAGCAGGTGCCAAAGAAGGAATTACACAGGAGGGATGCAGTATTCATAGCTCCAGCCAAAACTCTGCTGGGACCTTGTGGAACGGTCCTTCTCAGCAAGTCAAACTACCCATCAGCTCCCTTCCAGTACAGCTGAAAATCACAGCTGTAAGTATTTCACTGCCTCCCAGGATGGCAATTCTGCAAACAAGCAGGAATCCACAAGACTCGTGTAGACCAGCCAGGCAAAACCAGTGTCACCCTTCAAGCTAGAGCACATGGCAGGCCAAGGAATTTGGAAGCCTACAATAGCAGAGGAGGAATGTCAGCAAGTGCAGGAAAGGCACATTGTCCCTACAACACTCCTTCTCCCAGAGGAGGCTGCTATCCCGCATGTTACAGATTTACGTAATAAAGCCAAGGAGGTAACAGAGGCCCCATTTGTGACGTGACCGATAATCACGCCGTCGAGTTCTGCGCATTCATTTGTTCCATTGTCCTTTCAAAGAATGATGGCTATTTGTAAGACTTGCAGAAACCTGTGCTTTTAGATGAAGCTGTGAGCAAGTAATGAAAGAAATGCACCCAAACAGCTCTGACTTCAGACACGTGGGGTTGTCCATGTTCTCCTCAAATACACATAGCCAGATTTCTCCTGATGATGGGAGAGGTAACCACATACCGGTGCAGAGAAGACAGCTGCTTGCAGACATGTCACGAAGCCATGCAGGATTTAAGTTCTTCTGGGAACCCGTCCAAAAGCTTTCAAAGGATAACTGAGAATCATTTATGCACTCAGAGAAAAAGGGCCAAAGGCCTGATTACTCAAAATAATCAAGCCAGACAGGCAAATGAGTGATCGCACTTCAGAGGACACACATGTCTCTTCTTCTTTCCCTGGCTAAATCATGGACTAACCTTTCTACAATATGATTATTTGTAACAAAGTAATGCCTTTTGCCTACAAGAACTTGGCTCTGTTGCATCAACGTGGGCTAGATCAAAACCTGTCTGACAACACTGGCCCAGGCTGCCCAGAGAGGTGGTAGATGCCCCATCCCTGGAGGTGTTCAAAGCCAGGTTGGCCGGGGGTCTGAGCAACCTGGTCTAGTTGAAGATGTCCCTGCCCATGGCAGGGGCGTTGGACTAGATGGCCTTTAAAGGTCCCTTCCAACCCAAACCATTCTGTGATCCTATGATAAAGTCACCTGCAGTCTACTCCTTGAAAGCCTACACCTGTAGATGGCCTCAGTCACTCAGCTCCCTAACAGAAAGAGAAACCTCCTTTCCCCTCTTACTGCTGGAAACTACAACATGGGCAATCTAGGATCACGTGTGTTTTAACCCTTTAGGTACTTAAGGACATGCTGCAATAAGGCACAATGATTTTCAAATACATCAAGACAAGCTCACACCCAACCTTACGGATTGTGGAAACCCAAGGAAGTGGCTGCCTTCAGGGACTGCAGAACCTCTCTAGTTAACTTAGCTAAGGTCTCTGAGGAGGTCACATGAGAAGCAGAGATTTGTGAGAAAGCCACCTGCCCCACATGCCAAGAAGTGCCATTAACTGCTCCTTCCATCCATCACGTCCACTCCTAACCAGCACATTCCCCTCCCCACCTGCTTTACCTGATTCCCAGCTTTAGACTACCAGTATTTTATTTGCCCTGCAGTATAACCAAATTTCATCTCTCTGATGCCCTGGCTGCATCCTACTGTGCTTTAAGGCAATCTCCTTGCAAAAGGGACCATGACCAAAGGTGACTACCAATAAAGGAGGTTCAAGATTGGAAAGGAGAGAAATGACTGTATGGAAACGTCCACCTCACAGAAGGGCCATCCTCCCCTCATTCCCCAAACTCGGCTGTTCTCCAACACTGTAGCATTGTCTTTGCCCAACCCCAAGTTGCATCTCTTCTTCACCTGACGTTTCCACCATGCTTCCTCAGCTTCCCTCACTTCGCCACTTCTGGGTCAAGCAGCTTCCCTCCTCTGGTGCGACTTCACTTTCTAATCTTGCCTGGGCAAGAACAACAAGGTCCTGCCAGTGAGTCAACAGCAGAGCACAACCCTGCACACAGGGTTGTGAGTAGGGTGTATTAAGTGATGTAAATTGATCTATTGTTTGCTTCAACCCCGTGTGTGGTGAGAACTGATAAGAACAATGCACTCCCCATAACACTTCTCCTCCACGTTATCAGCCTCTGATCTTAATCCCAGGAGTCAATGTCATAATCCATCACTGTTAATGAGTGTGAGCTCCCCTAGGCAGGGGCCTTATCTCACTTGGTATCTAAAGGGCCATACGAGATTATGGCAATCGTGCAATTAAGTAAAGGTTACATTGGCCTGAAAGTGTTAGCACTGGCTTTTTAGAAACACTTTTATGTTATCAGAGACCAGAGGAAGCAAAAGTAAATGCCTTTATATACTACAGCTCACATGCCTCTTCCTGGCACTTCCATCGCTGGGACCTTCCAACCCAGCAGATCCCAGTACCAACAACACAGAAAGAGAAATTGCCAGCTCTGGGTACCTACCAGCACAGACACATGCAAGTTTGAAGGCAGGATTGAGCAGGCTGGAAATGTGCTCAAAACAGTTTACCATTTATTGCCACCAAATGTTCCATTTACTACCAGAAATGTTTCCTGAGGTGAACGTAAAAAGCAAACACACAGGCAGTGATACTTTATCAGTATGTCCTATTTCGCCCTGTTGCCTGCATCGATCAAAATATCACACCCATTGAGCAAACTGAACTCTAGAAGAAAACCCCATAGAAGATAAAACAGTAACACAATCCCATCTTCAACCTGCCTTCTTGGGAACCTCTGCCACAGACAGCAAAAATTATTCCTTCTCCTGGCTCTTCCAGAGGCAGGTCACTCCACCAGGGCAGGGAAAGTCGCTGCCTTCATCTCACCTAATTCCTGCCCCAGCTAGAAAAGAGCTGATCTTGCACTGACAGGCTCTGCCAAGAATTCAAGTAAAGGTCTCCTCTTTCAATAGCACCTACGCTGTCTGCCCTTCATAGAATCATACAATTGTCTAGGTTGGAAGGGACCTTTAAGCATCAACCTAACACTGACAAAAATCATGAATAAACCATGTCACCGAACACCACACCTAACTGTCTTTTAAACACTCCCAGGGATGGCGATTCCAACACTCCCCTGGGCAGCCTGTTCCAATGCTTGATAACACTTTCTGTGAAGAAATTTTTCCTAATATCCATCCTAAACCTCTCCTGGTGCAACTTGAGGCTGTTTCCTCTTGTCCTATCACCTGTTCCTTGGGAGAAGAGACCAACCTCCCCTAGCTACACCCTTCTTTCGGGAAGCTGTAGAGGGTGATAAGGTCTCCCTTCAGCCTCCTTTTCTCCAGGATAAACAACCCCAGCTCCCTCAGCCAGGTCATAGAGGTCATGAGCTACATACTAAAATTAATTGCAGTGGCCTCTTAAAGGCAAAAGTGTCTACAATGCCCTTAAAACACACTTTCCTCAAGTCCCTGGGTCAAACACAAGTTTTGGTACTCAGTTGGGAAGCAAGCGGATGAAAACAATCCATGTTATACTACAAGTACCAGGTCAGATGAGATGGTGCAGTGGTCTCCTCTGGCCATTCCACGCACCCTTGAAAGCCATCACTTTCAAACCCATATACTGGGCTATATTTAAGTGCAAGCATGATGGCTAGTTAGCCATGCAGGATGGAAAACCTGTGGTTGACACAGGTGGATGGGCTGAGGAGCAGTCAAAGTGCTTCTGGAGCTGTACAGTGGTAGATACTGCCAAGAGGAGAAATTCAGCTGAAGTTTGCCAGTGAGCAAGGGGAAATGGCTCAACAGTCCAGGCTTTAATCACATTACAGATGCATGACAGCTTGGGGCACCACAGTTTTNTATGTCTACATTTTGCATTTGGAGCAACGAAACACTAAAGAGTATCAGACATCAGGAAGGACAAAGGACAATAGAATGGTATGTTTCTTGGAGAAGATGCCACACTAAAGATCAGTCTAGAGAGGCTGGGTGCGGACTATGAGTAAAAACAAGAGGCAGAGAGGTATTCTCCAGAGGCACATCCTCAAGAGCTGCATTTCTATTCATTGAAGCAGATCTAAGTCTAAGTGCTTTTGAATCTGCTTTGAGTCTGCGACATGAGGCAGCACAGCGGTGGTGGTGGTGGTGGCAGCCAGAGCTCAGAGCATTCATCAGCCCCATTGCTTCACTGGCCAAGAGTCTTGTGTTACAGAAAGCTCAAGACCTGCTTTAGATATCATAAGAACTGATGGCTATAACCAGCCCATGCCCCTTCCCAAGCTGCAGCGTAAGGGAGTGCATCTCTCATCCCAGAGAAGGGCTATGAAATCTACAGCTAAAGGAGTGTAAACCTTTTAAATCACCAGCTGCACTCATTCAGCAGGGGAAGACAGAGCACATAAATCTTCACAGGCTCACTTTCAGTAGGAAGGGTGGGCAGGCACTTCTCTTCTGGTGGCATTTCAAGCGCCTTTAATCAGACACGTCATTGGGACTAGGCTAAAGGACAGATTTAGTTTATCCATTTTGCCCGCTGGCTCACCTCCTTGCTCAGGTTCATCCCAGCGCTGAAGAGAGACCAGACCTTCAGCACTTATTGGGACGACAGTATGGCCAGGGTAGGGGATGACAGCCAGTGGTTGGTAAGCTCACTTGGGTCTGAGGAGCTAAAACTTTCCATTGCTATCATTAAGCAAGTCCACATATATCCCTTGTGAGTCAAAGGTCTCCCAGGGCTGTCATTCTGAATGGCCACATCAGGCATTTCAGGGCAAAGCTGTGATGAAATCAGGTGTATCTATACTGTTGATCAAGCTGGGAACCAATCCCAGTGCTGAGACGAGATAACCCCACTGTAAAGCCGATAATAAACAGTTGCCCGATCCTGAGCCCCAGCGCTGCCTGGAGAAGGCAGGCACTAGCATTATCGTGGCCCCAGGCTCATTCTCTCAATGGCTTTGACCTACCTTGGTGCGGGCAAAGTCGAACACACGACATCCCTGCCTGTCCGCACGTGTCCCAAACCCAGTTCTTCCTGGTCACAGCAGAGGCTTTTGTAAAGGCAGCAGCAGGGACAGAAACACACATCTGTGAGATCAGACCTGTTCTTCATCTCAATATATAGACGTGACATAGAACCCAACGGACAGCAAGTTACTAGAGAGACACTCCTTTTTTCTCCTTCCTTCCATGATGCTCTGCCCATAATCAGATGCAAGTTATGTTTTTCATACAGTAATCGCCCACTAGGAGAAAACTACCCAAAAATGCATTCAACTTTCTTTAGCTGATTTCACCAGAGGCAACAAGGGCTCACCAGCACCCCTGCTGCTGCTCCATCAGTTCGCTGCTGCAGCTTTCGTGATGGAACGGCCCAAGATCTTGCAGCAATGATATAGCAGGCAGGAGAGTTTCCCAGGTCAAGAGCATTTGTAAAGGGGTAAGCAAACACCCCCGGCGAGCGACTGAACCAGTAGACTTTCAAATTGGATCAGCAGAAGCTTGACGCAGCAGTGACCATGTTCTGCAGGAGCACTCAATACCAGGAAGAAGGATCAGTGTCACCTACAGGAATGCTGCCTCATTTAGACATCCTCCATCCCTCCCACCCCTTCTGTTTTCCTTGCACTGTAGGAAGCACAAGGAATAACCTGTGGTTATTTTTTCCCCTCCAGCTCGGTGAGGATGAAGTGGAGATTGGAAGGAGACTGGCAGCCCACAGCGGCTCCCCAGAAGCTCAGGCCAGCTCAGCTTGTCCTGCCCAGCTGGCAGAGACCAGGCAGAGGGAAAATTCCTCAGGCCTCCCAGCTTCGCCTCCCAGCTACTTCCCAGACCCAATCCCTTCAGGGAAGAGCGCCAGATTAGACGAAACGTAAGGCTTTTGTGTCGAACATGTGCAGATTGGCACACTCAAAGGATTAGGGGCAGGATCTACACATGCCACTGAAGTAATTGAAACAGAAAACCTTGGAGCTGGAATCAAGACCCAAAGGGAGGGAGGGAGAACCACTGGCTCCACTCTGGTCCTTGAATAAGCCGGTGCATTATCAGCACAAGTACAGCCACACAGAAAAGCTCACTGGGGAGATCCTCAGCGACAAACATGGGACCAGAAGGCGTGAGCTCTGCCGTGCCCGTCTCCAGCTACGTGTTGCAACCTGGGTGCACATCACCACCCTCCAGGACCAGACGGACGCTCAGATCACAGCAGTTTAACACGGCAGTCAGTGGAGAAGCATGCAAGGTGGCATGGAGCAGCTCCTGACAAGTCCAAAGGGCTCGGATAAGAGGTTGCTGTCTGCCCACGCATGTGGTGCAAGGGTTATCGCTGACCGGAGGGCATCTGCTAAGAAATCATCCTGGCATGCTTCTGGGTCGCCCTGCAAATTTCATCAACCGTCCATCACAAAATGCTGCGGGAGTTAAGGGAGGTGAACACTTTACAAGAGTGTTAACCTCTACAAAAAGTCAGCCAACTAGGAAAGGTTAAAAGCAGCTGGGAAATACTGCTGGCCCTGTAAAACATTCACATTAGCAAGATACAGCCACTGACCACCTCAATCAGTTCATTTCCACACCACTCTCCCTTTTTCTGTGCATTTTCCAACAGATCATGCCTTTAATGGTGTGGTAAGGTATGTAGCTCCTTACAGCGCTGCTAGCACATGGTTACTGTAGTCAAAGCAACACCCAGACACCATACGTCTTTCTCAGCGCCTCATGAGGCCATCGCCTGGATTCAGGGCAGACAGAGGAGGCAAAGCCCAGGGAACAAAGGCTGATGTTGGCCTTCAAAACCCCAGGACTGCTATTCACAGGACCAGACACAGCCATGAAGGTGACGGGGACATGAGATACTCCCCTTCAGCTGCCAAAGAGTATGCCATGAACAGGCCATACCACTGGCAGGATGGGCAGATGTCTCCCTATCCTTAGCTGAAAACTTGTCTCTGGCCTATATTCAGTCTCTACTTACTTGTAGTTACAGGTTTCCCTAGTTTTTACTTACAGGTTCTTTTTTTCTCATCCATTTTCTGAGCGAGAAAACCCACAGATTTCCATTCTCTTCTCTTTCTCCAGATTCCATGTATTTTCATAGCACAACAAAGCACCAGAAACTGGGGTGTCTCTGGGACCAGACCTGTGATTGTTGCTTCTGTACAAGCACTGAGGGAAGACAGTAAAGTACCATAAAAATTGCTATCATTTCACCCTTAAAAGAGATTTACCAGGAAGAAAAACAGAATTTGATGAACATGGAAGGCCTCCTGGTTTTAGTGTTGGACCAGAAGCAGCCCTCCTTACAGAAATCTTAAGACACTATTTAAACACAGAACTGGGGAAAAAAAGGTCACAGATAACTGAGCCTGTGAATCATATAGCCCATGGATGGGTTTGTTCACAACATTTTTTGGCTGATTCAAATAGTTTGCAAACATTTTCAGCTACACATTTTCAACTCCACATTTTCAAACATTAAAATGCTTCTTCACAAATAGCAATCTGATGGTCTGATAATAAAATCAGTTTGGAGACAAAACCTGAAGGATTCATTCTTCTGCATTGATTTACCAGATATTTGTCTAGGAGATGCTGGAGTGAAACATCAGAGAGGGAGAGGTTCATACTACGTGTTAAACACAGCTGTTCTTTACATTAATCATTTATGCTTCACTGTAACAACATGTTTTTAACCCGGATTTCACTTTAATCTTTCACGTCGATCCACTGAGTCCCACTGTGCTATGAGTAGTAAATGCTTAAAAACAGCCACAACACCAAAAAGTTTACATCAGAAATAGATAAAATCAAATAGTATATGGAGGAAAACAGGGAAGGTACACAGAATAGGCACATAACACAGATGGGATAAGGATACAGGTCTCTTACTTGCTGCTTCCACCACTCGTACCCTCAGGTTTCTCTGCTGACAATGGCATGTATTAGTTTTTACAGATATTAAGGACAGTTTGCAAAGTAGTGAGAGCACTGGGTCCTGATCCTCCTGTTCCCCGCGTAGGGACTGAGCAGGGGTCTAAGCCATTAGTTGACATAATACCACCCTCTGGCGACTAGCAACAGGTCCAAGCCACTGTAAATAATCGCTAGGTACTCTTAGAGCCTCCTCCAAAAAGTCTGGGAAAACAGAAATCCCTCCTTTTACAGACACTCTAACTTTGGACAGAAAAGGGATCAGAAAGCAGTGAACAGTCTTAATGCTACCAAATCTCCAAGTCCCTCCTCTGGGAGCAGCAAGTTGAGATGGGAACACAGAGAGAGAGTTTCAGGAGAAGAGGTGAGGAGCAAAGGGGAGCCCTGGCACCACTGCTGGGGGAAGGCGCTGGCTCCAGGCACAGTGAAAGTGGCAGCAGCTACTCAACGGCATCATCTTATCTTGGCTCTGGGAGCCCTCCAGTGGCTGCACACCCCTCGCTGCCTGCAAGAGGAATCGTGTGGGTGCTGCTGTCCCCGTCCCCAAAGAGGAGAGAGGCAGCGGGACCCTAAAGTGCTGAGATGAGAAGAGGGAGTTGGACACCATCAGCCTTTCCTCCAGTTTAAAGCAAAAGCAGCAAACCTCAAGCTGAGCCTCGATAGGGAATACACATTCCAAGGTTAAACTTGACAGTATCACGGGATCACTGTATGGGAGATGACGTGGAGGGGAGCATGGTCAGCTCTCCACCAGCCCCAAGTTCTGCAGATCAGCAAATTACAGAGTAAACTTGCTAAAGCTAAACACAGAAGGAAAGAGCAAGCATTTGCACAAGGATCCTGGGCAAAAGCCGGAGCTCAGCTTATTTCAAACATAGGCTAACAGTTAACAACAAGGAGGAGAACAACTCGCGACTCATCGGGGACACGGAGACCAGACAGTGCAGGGTACCAGGGGACACCAGAGCGC
Organism: Stercorarius parasiticus; assembly: GCA_013396915.1. Taxonomy (NCBI): domain Eukaryota; kingdom Metazoa; phylum Chordata; class Aves; order Charadriiformes; family Stercorariidae; genus Stercorarius; species Stercorarius parasiticus. Next base: position 659,661 of record VWZL01005854.1, read on the forward strand.
TCTTCCACCGCTGAACCTTGGCACAAGTGCTCAGATGATTTCAATAAAAGAGGGGTTTGGATTGTTAGGTTTTTTTACACCTAGGCATGACAACAACCAGTGAGCATGACGGGTAAAGCACAGCTGGCTTGCAGGCTACAGGTTCAGGAGGAGGAACTGCCTCAAGCCACCTCCTTTGGCAGATTGCAAGACCTTCCTCAGGAGCACTTGAAAACCAGCCCCTTTTGCCCCATCACAGACATGGAGCGGGTGTCTGCAGCCCCAACCCGCGGTCCCCCTCCTTTAGATGGAAAAGGGTAATGCTCTGATTCCCTCTGTTGCGTTTTTCATATGACTGACCACAAAACTATTAATATCTGAATCCAGAGCTGGTTCAGCCAGACAACTCATTCCCTCCGAGGAAAACCACAACTTCTTCCATCCCTGGAAAAACCTTTTGTGACTGCAAGACCAGCAGCTCAGATGTAGGAAGGACAGTTCTGGTTTGCTGATACACCTCAGTGGAGAACGTCAACCAGCATGAGAGAGTTCGGCTTGTTTCTTCTGTGCCTCCTTCGCATCTCCAGGAAGGGTGAGTTCTGAGCTTGCTACGAATCCTTGTCTGATCAGGGCTTTTCCTCTCACTCTAGTCAAAGTGCCAGGGAAAGTACCTGGCACAATGAACTCTCCAAGAATTGCACCATCCATCGCACTGCTTAAAAGGATCATGAAATTCTAGGTGCATGCGGGAATACTGGAGAAAACTCACAGGCTTGACCCTGCAATTGTCAGAAGTCTTTGGTATGGTGTTTTGGCATTTTTTGCCTTTTTAACTCATGCAGGGAGTTATTCTTCATCTAACTTTTCCCCTGCATTGTCAGTTGGATGTAGCATGTCCATCACCACCCAGAAGTGCACTTTCATGTTCCTGGGGGTTATTATGCAGCGGATGCAATTTACCCCAGTTCCACTGAGCACTTCAGCTCATGTTTAACTTAAAGTATGCACTTAAGTCCCGTTAAACTCAATGGATTTGCTTAGGTATACTATCAAATAGCGTTTGCTAGAGCAAGGCTAGTGTCTGTGGTGGTCTCCAGCTTTTGATCTTGTTATTGTGTTCATGACCTCAAATCATTTCCACTGACAACGAGCAGATACACTGACCTGACAGCTCCTTTCAGGAGTTACCTGGTGTAAGGTGTGCAGGCTATTTGCCTACGACCTTCAATCCCATGAACAAATGGAGGCTGGATATTAGCAAGAGGAAGCCATGGAAGGTGTCCCATGCTGAAGCTTTAAGGTTACGGTTAAATTATACGCAAGATGCAGACAACTCCCTCCACTCATAACCAAGGCAAACTGTGTTTCCACAGAAATGGGTGGAGCTGATGACATTAGAAGCACTTATTTTTAACATTACTTCTCATGTGGAAGGCACAGGGATGTTTATGTGCTAAAAAGAATGTTCTTCACTTAAGATTTTTTGAAAAAGTGCAAACCAAAAAAGTGGCGGTAAAAGCAAATCATGTACCCAGAAGCACATGATCTGCAGTTCTCCAAAAGTAAGGGTCACCGCAGTGACATGCTGCAAAATAACATGAAATAAACTAGAAAGCAATAGCATTTCCTGTTTTCACTGATAGGTCTTTGTGCTCACAGTCCATGAGCTTGCCGGAGCTCCTGTGACCATGTAGCCTTGTCTATGAGATTACCTGGGCTGCAAAAGGTACTCATCTAGTTATAATGAATGACAAGGCAGCCCAACTCCAGATCTCAGTTACCAAAACACTGGCTTGGCCCTGATTCCACATAAATAACTGAACAGCAGAGAACCGGTCCTATGTTGGCCTTTCTCCATTGTGCAGCACACAATAGATTAATACAAGCTGCACTGCCACTGCAGTATTTGCCAAATATTATGGAGAATAGATATAAGAACAAGCAAAAAATCTTATCTTAGAGTTTACTCGATTAACCTGACAGCTGAATGCCCACAGACCGCAGTGAAGCCAGACAGACCAGGGACAGGTGGCAATTACCTACAGGACGCCTTTACATTTTTTTTTGCAGTTATTCTTAGCTATTGAGGGGAAAGCTCCTGATTTAATGAAGCCATCAAGTGAGTTTTGTAAGACAGGAAACTAGTCACAGATGTTCCTGAAGCCACAATCTGCTGCTACAGCTGCACAATTAGCAAGACAGTAGGTAGATACACATATCTATATGGAAAGCACTGCCTACAGGTGCTGTTTGTTGATGCTGTTGGTTCCTGGGGAAGATAAATGGATGAGACATTGAGTTTTCCTTATACGCTTCAGAGGTGGGGAACGTCCAGTTAGGTGAAGGCTGTTTTCATCATCAGACAGAAACGATCAGACTGGGTCTGGTGGCAACAAGGTTCATCCCCCCTAGACTGAGCTAGGATTTACTGTGACTAAATTTGGCCAAGAGAAAAAACGTCCCAACCATTTGTGACATCTCAGCTGGAAAACTCAGGATTTCCCCTGCCGTGACAGCAGGACAAGGCCTGTCTGGGAAGATACCAGCAGCTGGAGTCCATGCAGTGAAAACCTGCTCTGCTGACAGGGAGATGCTCTCTGTACTGTCAAGGGCATTCTCCTTCCGATACAGGGAACTTGCCTGTTCTCATCAGCCCGTGTAAGATGAGTATCTCCAAGTTTTTATTCAGATTCTGTCACAGCTTAGGAGTAAGATGCTACTTTTGTGATGATAGCAGCATTGAGCACTGCAAACATCAGCTGTTGCTACCTTCCCCAGGGGTAATGCCACCACCAAAGGATTCGTGGAACAAATACTGCAACGTAGGAGCGTGTGTGCCCGTGCGCTCAAACACGGGGCTGCTGCACTTACTGCACTTCAGTGCCTAAAGCCACCCGATCTCTGAACACATGCAAAACTTTTCTTTTTAGATATTTTATTTCTGAAAACAAAAAGTAAGAAGAGGTTTGTTCCTGCAAGCACGCAAATGTCTGTTAACTGCAAAAGACTGTGTTACACAGCTTAAGCGGCTGTTGTTCTCTGGACAAGCAGGAGGCCTGCTTAAGCATTAAGTCACTTGTAACACGAGCCAGTCAGTCCCCATAGCTCTGCTGCAGACTGGTACCGCATCCAGCCACAGAAACTGGGCTGCACAACCATCCACGAGTGCTCAGCAAGAACACCAAGCAGCACAGGGCTCACCACAGGAACACATCATCCATTTTCTGAGCAACAAGACAGCAGATGCAGGAAGGATGCCCAATTTCCCTCTTAAACACTCCAGATAAATCAGTCTCGATCATCTCTTTTTTGCTCCCAGGTGTGCAGTCCAACAGCTGGTCTGTTCACGTCCCATCTGATGTTACGGGTGAGCTTGGGAAGATGGTGATCCTGCCCTGTACTTTCACACACCCCTACAAAACGTTTGACCGAACCCTCACTGCCATTTGGAGGATCAAGGAACCTTACAACGGCACGATCGTTTTCAAGTGCATTAGTCAGAGCGCCAGCGAGCTCTGTAAGACTGCCATCAGCTACAAGAACAAATACAAACTGCTTGGCAACCCTCGGCACAAGGACCTTTCCATCAGGATTGACAATCTGACCTGGAGCGACAGCGAGAGATACTTCTGCCGGGTGGAGTTGTCCGGAGATATCCACGACAAGTATGAAAGCAGGAATGGGATAAAGCTGCATTTGATTGGTAAGAGGGCATGAGAGTGCCAAAGGAGGGAAACCCACCCCGAAGCGAGAGCCACAAGATGTGGAAACGGAAACTAGTGAGGTGGTAACAGAAGTTGACCTAAGATGGTCTTCCAAAGGGTTGGCTTTTCCAGCTCTGGGGTTAACTTATAACATTTGGTCAGGGAATACTCATTGCCTTCTGCAGCCTTCCAGTATGAAGTGATGTGTACAATGCAGGGAAGAGAACAGGAGCAAAACCGGTAAGGAAACAGCCCGGCTCTGGCTGCTGGGGTAAGACAGCCAAGTCCTGGGCATCCATGCCCATGGCAGGGGGCATGGACTAGAAGACTTTTAAAGGTCCCCTTCCACCCCAAACCATTCTATAATTCTATGATCCCACTTTGCCCCTGCAGCACAGGATCTGTGCAGGCAGCAGAGGCAAGCAGGGGTCAGCAGCCCATGGGATGAGGTAAAAGATGTCCTTGTTATCAGGATTTAAACCGGAGACCGTGGCTGCTGAGTATGTGTTAGCGAACGTAAGTACAAGCAGGCCTGGATGGTCACAGGGGCTTGGGAAGACAAGATACCCAGCATTCGTGTGCCATAGGTCCAAACTCCTCTGGAGAAGGAAAAGTTTAGTACAAACAGCCTGAAAACCAGCTCTGATTAACAAATGTCCAACTTGTGTAGCTGGCAGTCTCTATTAACACCTAAAACTCCTTGGGCTCACCTGACTATTGAGCTACACACAGATTAGAGGATTAGAGGACACAAGGAGGAGTTTCATGTCCTCTTGAAGGTTCTTACTATCTCCAGCTTAGGCTGAAACACTGTTTTGAATCCTGAGCAAAAAAAAAAAAAAAAAGCCCTGAGCTCTTACCCATATCTGGCTGAAAGCACCTTCAGCTGCCACGGTCACACTTAGCTAAGCACACCCAGTCCTGTCCCTCTGGACAGCACGTAGTTCCAGGCTCCTCCAGTTTTAGCCAGAGGATCACTTAGAAACCACATGGGCAAGAGCCACAAGGCAAAGCATCTTTGAGGCAACGCTAGACAACAGTCACAGAAGGTGAGAAGTCCACCCAGAGGGTGGGCATTGCATGGAAGTGACACCTGGATGCCCAAATGAGCCTGGGACCCCTTGCGATAGCTGTTGGATGGGACGTATGCAGGGCGCTGCTCCTTCCTGTGGAGCTTGTAGACTAAATAGACACGGGGAAGAAGAGAAATGCAGAAAGGTGAACAACACCGCAGCTAAATCTGAGTCTCAAAGTCAGACACTGCCCATCGGCTCCTACTGAAGCCCACACGCTGCTCATAGTACGGAAACCCAACGCAAGAGCCCACCGCTGCAGCGGGACTGGTTTGCTCTGTCAGGTGAATAATATGGCTGAAAAACACCTCCTTTTAGAGCTGCTCATCAGAGCAGAGACACAGCACAGGTGAATCTCCGTCCCCGACCACACAGTCCCAGCTGTGCCCCTCCACGACCAGGGTTCCCACAGTGCCTGTGCCAAATGCACCCCCGGGCTGCGACATGCTTTGTTCACACCCAGCATTCAGTTATAAGGAGACCTCGTTCAGGAAAGCGCTAATCCCACCTCCCCGGGTGTGCTCGCAGATCGAGGGAGCACTAGGAGACCCAAGTGGCTTTGGGAACAGATTCAGACCTTGCTCAATAGTGTAGAAGCGCTGCGTGTTGGACGATTTTGCTTGTGAAGTGATACTGCCTTACGCCTGCTGTGCGCCACAGGCATCCAGATGGGACCTGAGGATGAGCTCGGTTACTTCTTGGGAAGTTCTGCGTAGTCGAGGCTCTCCTTCACTTGGAGCAGCTCCTAAACACCCACACACAGAGCATGACCAGGGCAGGATGGCAGCAAAATCTGTCTCTCAGGGGCTGCCTGGATTTTAGCATCAGAGGAATGATAATGGAAGCAGAAAAGGCACCCAGGCTGCACCCCTCTTTGGGAGTGGGCCCCAACAGTATGAATGGGAGGAGTTAAATAACGCTTAAAAGGCTAATTTAAATACCAAAACGCACACACATGTCACAAATAACACAGACAGCTTTCTCACAGATCAGTCCTCCAGCCTCAAACCCCTCCTGCATTACATAGCCAAGGGGCAAGACGTGCTGTAGGCAGTTGCAAGCTATGTATTTGCTGTCCAGCGTCACAAAAAAGTGAGGTAAATATTGAACTCCTGCTTTTCCTCTCTGAAGACGCTCATTTAGTTCCCTTCAAGTTTTCACAACGCTTTTAGGAACCAAATGCAAGAAATGGGCCAACAGGTCCAAGAGGAAAGGATCAATGGGTAAGACAAGGTTGGTCATATCAGCTACGCTTCCTTAGCAGACTAGACCAAAGATGACATGTTCAACAGCGCTTCTCTTAACATTTTGCATCCCCCAAACGATCTTTACCACTGTTCGTTCAGTCACACAATCGCATGTGCTACAAACATAGGATACAAAATTAGTGACCTTATCTTGGTAGCCCCAAAAGCAACCAGAAGCCTACATGAGCTCTTGGATGGTCACTACAGGGTTGGAGGAAAACATCAAAAATAGGTTGTATCAAAAAATGGAAATGTTCCCTTTCAATAATTTGCCAAATCTGGCAAGTTCCAGGCACCAAGCAATGGATTTGCACAAACAGATCCCTCTGTGTGTGCTCTGGAGGTCAGAGACCAAGGGAACAGCCATGAGACACTTACAGGAGAGCACCATGGTTGCCTTGTCCTGGACCATGTGCAGATGCAGCCAGTCCAAAAAGGTCACCAACTGCAGTTGTGCCTATATCACAGATAGAACCAGGCTGTGACTCACGCTGCAACTGCAAAAAGCAACCCATCTTCATGGATTACTGCCCTACTACAGTATGGGGCCTGTGCCTTCTGCCACCATGGAAGGTCACAGCAACTCAAAAAACTGTACAAGGCTTTACAGGGATAAAACACAAATAGAGTACACATTCTTGCATGCAGGCTTTGCTGGGCAAATCCCTTTGTCCCTCTATCCAATACAGGCAGGGTGGGGAAATCTAGAGAAAGGCAGTGCTGATTAAAACAAGGGAGGTTTGATCCCAACATGATATAACACACTGAGGGTCCACCAAGACCAAGAGCTCATTCCGGGTGTTTTGCATTAGACCCGCCTTTGAAACCTGACACACTTTACCTCCCCTGTGGTGGTTTCTGCAGCTGCCCCCAGGATCATCAACATCACTGTCAGCTCCAACGGCGATCGCACCTTCCAGGCACGCTGCACCGCCGAGGGGGAGCCAGTGCCTGCTCTGACCTGGACCGGACCACCCTACAGCAACCTCACCTCCATCACCAGCATGAACCACCGCGTCACCAAGGAGCTCCGGTACCTGACCCACGATGGAAAATACACCTGTACTGCTGTCAACAGCCACGGGAGAGCAGAGGGGGCTGTGTACTTCTATAAATTCAAAGCATCCAACAGCTCCTTCTTCCTGATCCTGATCTTTGTGCCGTTGGGAATTAAAGTGCTCATTTTGCTGGTGATACTGGGCTTCACCGTTTCCTCAAGAGGAGGTATGTATTACTATTTGTCTTGGTAGTCTCCCTCCAACAGACCAGTAACAGAATGAGGTAGATAAAACCAGGCAGGAGGATTTGGTTGTGTTTTATTTTCTTTTTAAATGATTATACAATTTTCCATCCTGGGAGAGGACATTTCTAATGGAAAAATTTAAGAACAAGTCAGAGGAACCTCCTGGCTGGCTGGTCGCAGCCTGCAGACAGGAGGTCTCCTTCAGGAAGGGACCTTTGAAATGATAGAGGGAACAGGAGTTTCCCTGTGCCAAGGAGAAAGGTTAATAAACTAACAGATGGGCAACTAGCAGAGAAACTGTTGCCTACACAACCAGATTTTTAATTATTTTTTTTCTTGAAACAGACTAATTACTACCTCTTCCCCTGTAGCCTGTGGGCAGGATTTATCTTTGCTGCATCCCACGCAACAGTTTAATCTCCTGTGGTGGGCATCCTCATTTTACAGACTGCCCCTCTCTGTCCCCTGGGCCTCACTACCTGAGTACTTCCCCATCATTGGTGAAATCCCACCTCCCAGCCACAGCAAGCCCAGGAGAGCAGGGAAATCCCAGCTCGCAGGAGATGAGAATCAGCTCATGGACTGAGGGATGAGACCTCCCCAAGAAGCCCGGAGGCCACTGGCCCCCAGCCCACCACCCTGCTGTGCAATGGCATGGGGAGGAAGGGAGAGGAGGGACTCCAGGCTCTGCCTCTCAGGCTGGATGAGATGTCACATCACCATGACTCATCTGTAGACAGTGTGACGTCAACACCTTGCAAAAGCCACCACTTGCCTCAAACTGTAGAAACTGTAAGACAAATCAGAAACGCTTTGCTCCTTATAATCCAGTGCCTAACTCCCACCCTCTTGAAGAGGACAACATGCATGACAAAAGGTCTTCTCCCCATTCACTGGGGCCTCGCCACCACCCTCCAGTGCAGCTTCCTGACAGCTCTAGGTCAGTCCTGGCTCTGCAGCTCACTCCAACCACATTGCTAACCCATGTCCTCCTTCCCACTTCACAGGTCCCTCCTCTGCCCCATCCAGCCTGGCCCGGTAAGGACGTCCTGCCTTCTACTCATGTTATCCAGCAAGAGGGTGGAGATGGCTAAGGAGAGAAACTCAACATGTCCTTGGTCTTGGCAACAACCTTCTGGCCTGAGAGCAGGCTCCTGGGACAAGGACAGGGTTGGGCTGATCGCCAGGCAAGCTGGTGTGAGGGGCCAAGGCTTGGACACTGTTGGGAGGAGGCTCTGGCTTTGGTAGAGCTGAGAAGCGACCCTACTGATGCGAGGACATGGGTTTAGTGCAGCAGGTTAGAGAGACCATGGCACATGGATGCTGCTGCAGCAGCAAGGGGCTATCAGAGGTTTAGGTGGGCTATAGGCCGGGAGTGTGGTAGGAAGCCACATTAAGCTATCAAAAGAACCCCTCACTCAAGGGACAGGCGAGGGGAACAGGCTGGGATGGCATCTGCAGTAGGCTGATGAATGATGAACGAGACAGCGAAACTGTGCAACAGAAACCTTCCCCCGCCTCTGCACCCCAGTCTCTACTGGAGCAGAAAAAGGGCTCAGATCAAAGCTGATGACTTCTGATGAGTCTAGAACATATGGAGATGCCAAACAGCCCACCTTAGAGCCAGCTCAGGTGTGGCAGGGCCCAATCCTCTGTCTGGCATCCATACTATGCTCCCACAGCACCCATGGCATTTACCATTATCCAGCACAACACTGTTCTTAGACACCCCTGACAGCTGTGGTGGCCAAGCTAGGAAGAGATGGGTAAAAAAACCACGACCTTACCCTACCTTACCCAAGAAAGATGGCCATTTCAGCACAACAGTGAAGCGTACAGCATTAGGACACAGACAAAGAAGCAACAGGGAATTTAATCCTACAGTTAAATTTGTAATAATTACTTACAAAAGCATAGTTTAGCTGATTTCAAGTGTCCAAACCATACTGCACCCTTGATTGTATTTGCATAGATACATACATAGACAGATGAAGCTTAAAACCCAAGATCCTCCACGCTCTACATGACAGGATCCTTCTCAGGAGAGGTTTACCCAATCTCCTGAGGCTGAGGAGCAGGATAGCTAACGGTGTAGGAGATCATTCTGGACGCTTTAAGATGTAAAACATTAGTATTTAAGCAGCTGAGTTGCATCTACCTGCTGCAGAGGGCAGGATCCATTTCAGACAGTATTGCAGACACTTACTCCTACACTCCTTAGCTATTAGCTGAAGCCACCTGGGAAGTCTAGAGCAGCCAGAAATGTCTTCACCATATTCACTTCTTCCCCTGCCAGGCCACAGCTGCAAGACTCCACCTATGAGAACTTTGACCGCAGACTCGGCGGCAGCCAGACTTTGCCGACAGAAAGAACAGCATCGAGACGCAGCTGAGGACCTGGGTGATCTCATCCGCACCCGCTTGCATGGTTCGAATTCCTGCCTGCTCTGTACCAGCGTGCCTTTCCCAGCAAACGTAAGACTGACGTTGACTGATACGCAGAAGGTCAAACAGGCCTTGCAGGTGCGTGTTTTCCATCTCTGATGCTGCTTACAAGAAAGAGAAGCCTTTAAAAGGAAGACAGAAGAACAAAAAAAAAGAAAACAAAGAGGGATGGATCTGGAAGAGCAGAAGAGGATCTACATAAGACATCAGTTCTAACCAATCTGTGTGTTTCTAGCCCGTATCAGATAGTCTTTAGCAAGCAGATAACACTCTACCATTTTCTCACATCTTTTTGCTTTGGCATTTTTCAAATGTTACTTCACAAAGCAGTTTCCACCGCTCCACTTGTCAAACCACATCCAGCTTCCTAGAGCAAGTGAAGTATTTTCATGTTTCAAATACCAGCTGTAAAAAAAAAAAATGCTACTGGAATTTCTGCTGGGATTTACTATTATCATCATCATCATCATCCCTTAACTTCAAGAAGAGTTTATTTAAGACCTTAAAGAAAAATCTTAATTTTCAAGAGGAGTCCAAGCAAAAAAGTAAAGAGGTTTTCCAAAAGCTGGTAGAGCTGAAAGATAGACATGCAAAGGGTGGTCTGTACTGTAACTCTACTGCAGCTCCTAGTGCTTACGTGCACAGACAAGCAGATTCTCAGAGCGTTGTGATAAATATGCTGTGAAAATATTTCACTAAACTAAACTGGGTTTTCTTAAAAAAAAAATATGAAAATTATTTTTAAAAAGTCTCCATCTCTGTGTTACACAAAAGAGTTCTTTTAAGGCCTGACTTCATCTCTTAAAATTCTTCTGAGATGAAGTCAGCATTACAAAGTCACTGGCCACCCACACACAAGTCTCTAACCCAACTGTGAACAAGCTCCAAGACCAGGGGAACAGACCCATCTGATGGCACCGGATGATGCAAGTCAACTTGGAGTCTTGGTCAGGCAAAGGCCCAGGAGAGGGCTGTCAAGAGCAATGAACTGGCATAGAGGAGGAGGCGGAGAAAGAATGGAAAAAGAAGGAGTGACAACAACCTACTTTCAGGTTTGTATCACTGAATTCAATGCTCTGTGCAATCATTCCAGTGGAGCAGCTCCAAAACTCTTCTCCTAATGATCCTGCTTCTGGTAGCAACCACCACTGGCCGGGAGCCCAAGCTGCTACTGAATTACCATCAAGCCTGTGGTTCTGCTTTCAAGCTCATCCCCAGCCTGGGAATTATTATTTTAAAGTCCACTTCTTCTTAACATCTGCACTGGGAAAGTAAAGTGCAACTTTATATGGCGTGGCCAGAATAACAAGGGAAAAAAAAAAGAAAGAAAAAAATTCTCCAACTAAACTGCACTAACTGTCCAAAAGGCACATTTCTTATTAAGTAGCTGACATTCCAATTTCATCTCTTGCTACTGCAATGTACAATGCTAAAAACAACACAAATATCAGTTTTCCTTCTGAGATTACCTGGTTATATTTATGTGAACAAGATCACTGCAGTTTAGGGTAGGAGGGAGGGTGGAAGATGCAGGGAACATGAAAGTCTTTCCATAAAAACTAGAAGAAACGGAAGTCCATCTGTTGGGCAGCATTCGGAGACTAAGACCCCAAGCTCTGGAGTTCACATTTGTGACAGAGAACTGCCAGTGGATCTCTTAGTTCATAAAACTGCTCCCCTGCATTTGAGGAAAGCACAGGTTCAGACTTCTACCCCTATCATGCTCTCCAAGAAGCCAGAAGATTGGTTTGTGGGTGACACATACAGCAAAAGCAGTAGCTCATGGTCAACCCTCCCTACTTCTTAGGACCTACCATAGTGTTATTCAGAGAGTACTTTAATCGTGATAAAAAGAATAATTTTCATCACAATTACACCAAGAAAAGGGAAAAAAAGTCAACAGCATCATCTCTATTACATTTTAAGCAGCGGGTTGTTAAATAATCTGTTTCAATGGTCAAGACAAATGGACAGGATGGTGTCGATGGTGACAGCACTGACCCCAGCCTGGTCCAGCCCTGCCCACCAGGAAAGCCCTCAGCAAAAACGATGTACCACCAGCACTGGCGGCAAAATTTTCCCCTACTTCCCTCCACACCACCCAGTTTTCCCATCATTTGGGAGAAATATCAAATTCCACAGTCTGACTCAGCTGTGACTGATGAAAGAACGGAACCAGTACATCACCCTACAGTCACATTACCACAGAGGTTTGGGGGATTTTGCCAGGACAGAGAAGCATTATTTCTGCTATTACATATAGATCAGCTTTCTCCTGGGCTCTGGGCACAAAAAACAGGCTGTTGTATCAGACATATGTTAAATCCACAATGCAAAAGAGAAGAGTCTCTAGACCTGCATCAACTGAGCAACTGCATGGCATGCCCTCATCATACTTTCATCTCCAAGAACAGTCATGTACTACCTGATGTGGATTCTTCCAGCAAGTTGAAAATACCATGGTGTTTGTGACCAATTACTTGATTTTTCATTTTTATTTTGCATGGTCTTTGCAGACATAGCATGTTATAAGTACAACAATTGTAAAAACTCAACAGCTGAAACAGTATTTCATTTTAAAGATGCACGTCAAACATATTTCTGGCTTCTTCACATTTCTATGCAACTGCTCAACAACATTGAATCTAATAAAAACAGTGCTTTTAAGTCTTTGGAGGGTGGGGGGGAGGAGAGGCAGCAGAATGTATTCTTTCAGGCGTGAATTTTCCAAAACAGTCTGTTAAAAAATACGCTGCATCAGTATCTGGTTAATATACAGAGGGATGTCCATATGTGTACATATATATATGTATATGTATTTATAGGCTCGCAGATAGAGCGAAGAACTCTAAGACCACGTTAAGATGAAGGTGATCTAACGAGCCAGCTGGCATAGTTAGCAGAATCTGTCAAGAAGAAAAAAGGTGATTTGTTCTCCAGCACCAGAACCACTTCAAAGCATTATTGACCAGACAGTAGGTAGCACATTTCCTTCCCCTAGTCACCAGAACTAATGTTTTAACATGTAATCACATTCTAAACATAAAGGCACAATTAATGGAGGATGAGAAGCAGCGATCATTGTTCCTTCACAGAGGTGTACAGATTGGGACTGCAGGACCTTGGGCCACCTCAGATAGCTCAGTGATAAAAGGGACATTAGACAAACAACTGGGGAAACTCACTTTCTGCTTTCCCTGAACAAAAGTGCATCTTATAATCAGACAAGGCAACAAAAACAGCAATCAATCAGTTGAAACAACAGATTTACAGGCTCATAGTTCATGTTTTGGCAACGGAATTTTAAAAAGTGATCACCAAATTTAATACAAGAAAAATACCTTTTCACAGTGTCATGTAGAATACTGTCATGTCATGACTAGCTAGGCAGAAAAGAATAAACTTAAATGGTGGGTGTCTACTTGTCAAGTCAGTATTTCCTAAACAACCAGGACTTTCAGAATTAAGGAATCCTTTCTAACATGAACATAACTGACTACTCCCCTCCCAGACACTGGGCATCCAGAAAATCCATTTCTGGATTTAAATCGCCTGACCTAAAAAGAACTTGGCTAGAAGTTACCTGCATTTCATCAAGCAATACAGATGCAGACTCACTAATATTTAGAAAATAGGAAATAACAAAGTTCTTTAGTTCAATTTTTACTTCGCATTTACAGAAGTGGGAAAAGATTGTAGGCATGCCTTTCAACTCCTGTTTTCTGGGAGACAGCAAAAAAAAGGTCAAAATTTAAAATAGTATCTTTCCAAGTACAAGGATTTCACAAGTCTCCAGACACACACTCACACAAGATTCAGAGATATCATAGTTAAGAAAATCAAAACCTCTTTTATACACAATCCCCTACTCACTCTGAACTGGCCTGAGCAATGACACGTTGGAAAACAAAAAAGGCACAAAGCAAAAACTTAACATGCTACAGTATAAGCTTTGCTGTCTAATGATTTGTACATCTGTTCTCAGGTATCCCCCTCTCAGATGTGCACCACACACAGGAAGATATTCAAGTGCTTTCAGTCAACAAAAACTAAGCAATTCCAGAGACCTACACATCAAAAGAAAAGAAAAAAAAAACCTCAAAGAGGAGAAAACTTGCCAATGTGCAATCCCCATTCACATTTCTGACTTAAAGTGGAACTCTGAAAGGTAAAAATTACTTGTGCAATAACAACATTAAGTGTAAACCAGAGTAATCAACATTGCATGATTCTGCAAGCTCAGAGCTGCTACCGTATGCTGTCCAAATAATGCACTTCTGGGTACAGCGTGTTAACAAGGAGAGCCAAGAGATTATTGCCATCTCGAAGACAATGTTCTGGATGCTTGATGAACTGAGAAGCCTGGGAGAGCTGCTCTTGGTAATCCATATATTGTTTGTTTGATGCCATAGATTCAAGACCATTCAGTGCCTATAGATATAAGGGAAAATTCTGTTAGCTGTGTGTGCTTCTGTCCATAACAGACCAGTTCATGAGCCACCATATGCACAATTCCAATAGAAGATCCTTATCTACTAGAGAATCTGCAGTATTCAGAACAAAACATTTGTAAAATACAATCACATAACAGTGTTTCATGTCAACTCATATTTTTCAAGCTGTTCTCTCTCCGAGATCAACAGAACAACTGTTCTATCAAGGCTCACTAGGAGTCTGTAACCCAAATATTGTCAAATATTTACTTCATAGCCTCAAGACGTGGTTTCAAGGAAATTGCACCGAACTACAAACTGCAACACACTTAACTTATTTTGAGGTTGATCTTATGAACATCTTGACTTTCATAAAAGTATTATTTTGATCCCATTAGTAATAAATATTACAGAGACAATGTCAAGCCAGAAATTATATGTAAAAGAGCCTATGCTGGTAGTACCAGCCAGGGCAAACGCTGGAATTATGTCTGAAAAAGTTTCATTTACTTCTTAGAGAAGAGAAACAGGTTGTACCAAGTAAGTTACTTTCCTTTGGTTTCTAATCAACTCCTCCTTCCTCTTCCATGCCCTTACTGAAACAATAATAATGGTCAGTGCACATGCTAAAGAAGGAATGTTTATTTATCATAGGGCTTTTAAGCCCTGATCTTGCATAAACAAATGTTAGTATGAATGTAGCCCTGCTTTATCACTGAAAAGCAGCGCAATCACAGCAGAACTGGTTTTTTTCCTGTTTAAGCTCTTTCTACCTGCTGTGTTCCAAAGTTTCTGAATTCAGAGTTTACAGGCGTTAAGTTCATATGCACCTTTTCAGTGTTTACGATTAGAAACTGATGCCTTCATATTAATACAGAACGCTGTATAGACAAGTTTTACCTAGGATCACTTTAGGTTAGGGCTCAGACACACAGTCCTGCTACCAGAGCTCAGCAAAATCACATCATCACCTGGCCTATGCTGCACCTGGCCTTGTCTCTGGCAAATTCCAAGACACTTTTTTGATGCAAAGTAGTAGACGAGTTTGTGATACACTCCCTTCCCCGAGAAGGCAAATGAGTGCAACAAGCTACTTCTGAAATTCAGAATTTAGAGCCAGATGTCAAGCAGCAGCAAGAAACAGATAAAGGACACGGCGCCAAATAAAATCAAGAAGCTGAGAGCAGGATTTAGCTTGAAGAAATGCCTGCCGTGACTCTTACAAGCTTCACCCCACAAGCTGAGCAAGCACTCAAAGAGGGCACACCAAGAAGCCAGCAACTGACACACACTACCTGCTGGGCCTTCTGCGACAGCTTCGGCTCCGACCCCGCTTTTAGGCGGACTTGGTTCTCTGCAGGAATCTGCACCAAGAGGAAGGCAGACAAACTGCGGGCAACCACCCGAAACCTTGCACCGGGAAAAGGATAGAGAGAGAAGGTGGTATCAAATTTGCAAGTCCTCAACAGCAGATAAACTAGAAATTCTAACCCATGAGATATCTCTTGCATGAGGAACACAGTAAAGGCTTTAGAGGACCTTTTTCAATGCATTAGAAAAAAATAAATCACTTTCACATAAACGTATTAGGATATCATACATACTAGAGGATAATATAATACCATACATATGAAATGTTACATCTGTTCCAAGCTTAGATGAAGCCTTGAGGTCACATCTGAAATACTCCATTTCACAGCCGCTGAAACATCCCTATCATCCAAATCAAAGGATGAGTTGAACAAAAGTAAGATTTCAGAGCAATTTCAACAGAATTGCATCCCAGAAGGTCTTTATAAACACAAAATTATGTTTAGGTACTGTGTTGAGTTGGTGTTCCACAAACATTTATATATTTTTTTCTGGGCATTCTTTCCACAGTAAACTTGATTTTAATACCTAACAACCAAACTTGGTCTCTCTCTTTAGAGGGGAATGTGAACACCAACGAAGCACATACTTCTTTGAGCTTCTCTTAACATTTCCAACACCTCAAGGTTAAGATGGAAAAGGCAACAAGCGTGTTATCATGCAAAATTCTTGTGACGTCAACAGGAAGAGTCTTCTACAGACCAGGTGAAAGTAACTTCCTCTCATGAACAGTCTCCCTACAAACTTCACTGGAGGTGAACTTTAAGCCAGAATCACAATTTACCACACCTTCAACACTTACCTGGGTGACAAAGGAGACCTCCTGCCTAGCCCAATAGCACCAAGTATTCCAGAACTCAGTCTCTCCTCAGCCAGTTGACTCTGCCTGCCCTGGATTGACAGCAATGTCCGAATGACAGATTCAATCAGAATGGCGTCATCTTGCTCGAGCTGAATCAAGGATAATTGCATGGCTTTGTGCCACCAAAGAAACAGCTTTGCCTCTTCCTTTGCTGAGCTTTAGGTAACATTTAAAGAATAAAATAAAACAAAATATAAATTAAAAAAAGTGTCAGATGCATAGGTTAAGAAGTTTGTATCTCTTCCCATTAGGCCCACGAAGAATTCAGATGGTTAATTAATGACTGCTTTCTATATGAGGACAGCATAACTATACTACCCCACCAGTTATTATACCGCTATAACTGCTCTTGTTATGGACTTGATGCAAACACCAGCTAGGAGGTTTTAAAGGCCTGTAAGAGGACAAAAAGCAAGGCCTGTTGTTAAGCTTTACCACTGAAAATAAATGACACTGCAGCCATTAACCTTATCTAAGACTTGGTATAAAAGGAATGAAGCTGTATCTCTTCTTTTTTTTTTTCCCCCTTTACTTACCAATAAAACACTTTAGGAAGCCCTAGGTATTGTTTCCACAACAATTTAGACTTTTAATATGATCTTCTAGAAAAGGAAACACTGAAGTTTTTTGTTGAGCAAAGCACAAAGTGAAGTTCCCCCTATGGTATTTTTAACCTTTCCCCAAACAGTTTGCAGTTTAAGTTAACAAGCTCAGATTTTCCACATAAAGCATCAGCACGAGTTTCCTGCATCAGACTGTCCTCACATTACTCCGCCCAGCCATTTCCCATCCCAGGCACCCTCAGCTTTGATGTTTAAAGCAAGGTTTAATCTCTTTGTGTATGGTGGCTTCGCTGTCACCTTTACACTTTGGCAATCAAATTACTATGGCACCTGTAACAGTGAAAGCACTCTTCAAATTTCAAGAAACAGTGTGAATGGACATTTTCCTAAGATGTTCTTTCACAGAGAACAGGAACATCATCAACATGGAAAAATATTCACCATGTTTGCTAAATTCTGGCAATTTCAGCAGCAACTGTATATACAGTTGTGACATACTTTAAGTATGTATTATCCTTTTAACCCTAAAAGCTATCCATCCTTTCTCCCCAGAAGCCTGTTATCTAATTAAGTTGTTTTACAGTGATACAGGCCCCTGACTCTGTGTGCCCCACCACATTCACTCGGTCCAGATTTGATTCAGAGCTGCCGACAGTCACCATTGAGCAGCTTTGAACACCAGGTCTCTTAGTATCAAACAATATTTAGCACATAACTCATCCCACCTAGTGGAAGTTCTGGGAAACGTAATGCAAGGTGATTCAGGGTTTGCTTTAAGTAATTTTGATTAAGCGCAAAGCCAGACATTGAAATCAAGCTTCTCTGACTGAAAACTGTCCAAAACTGCACCAGAAGTGTTCAAGTACATAAAACTTTGTCTTCTATGTATCCCAAACAACTATTAGTGTTGGCACTGTGGCTGGGAAGACTCTGTAATAGTGGATATGGAAGGTTTGGCCATGTCATCCAGCAGCCTGGTGAAATTAAGCTCATTAACCTGGCCACCCAATTATACCAGCCATACGGCTACAGCCTTATTTAAAAGTCAAGGCAGATTCAGAAGCCTTGAGTTTCATACCTTGGGTACACTTGCTCCAGCCATTTGCTGATGGTTAGCAGGATTTTCATTTCGTTATTAAAAGTTTGGTCAGTGTTTAGGCATTGCAGCAGGTAGACATACAGCGTCAAGTAGCTCCCTAAAGACAGACACTCCTGCAGGAATTCTTCCATGGTTAGCTCAGGAACTTGGAGGGAGGCGAGTATAGGGCCCCAGCCTAAATCCTGGTGGTGAGGACAATCTATAAAGAAAACAAAAGGACAGAACAGGGGGCATGTGAGTAAGCAGTACTTGGTAAAACGTAAGAACTGGAATTACTTCACCACGCTCCTTTAAATTGCAGAATTCGAGACAGTTGAGCTGTTTTCTGGGTGAGCAATTTGTCATGCAACCCTGATAGACAGAAAAGAAAAACTCTACCATCACAGAGCATCCCCTCGAGGTCAAGGGAAGATATTTTCCCAGCATTTAGTCAGGATTAAATTTGAAAAATTTAGCAGTAGAATTTTAAATGTTTCTTTCGGGTGTACTGAAATCTGATTACATAAAATGTGGAAAAAACCCAATATGTAGTCCTGCAAGGATTATGCAAAAAGAAACACACGCCATCCCCCAAAACAACACACAGAATTTCAGAGTTTTACCAATTACTAGTATTTTTTCCTTAAATTAAGGAGGGGACATAAATATCTGTTCTGGTTTTTTGGGATGATTCTTTTTTTAAATGTCCTCTCCTTTAGTTGAAAAAAATGGCAACCATTAACAGAGAGCAGATCAGTCTTCACAAAAATAGATATAGCTCTTCAGAAAATACACAATCAGAGCAGTCGAAGATCCCAAATCACAATGGCCTAACTTTTCTACGTGTAGATGCTACAGTACATATATGTGCCACAGTTGGGAGCCATCAAATACGAAAAGAGCTCTGATTACAGAAACCAGATTAAAACCCAGTTCCAGTACTGGGCATCATGAAGCTGTACGGGTTCCAGACAGTTTGTATTTAACGGGCATCCAAAGACAGATCAATGTTTTTGCAACAAGCAACAGAACAGGACAGGCTCCTACCTTCATTGAAGTAAGCAGTGATACAGGCTTCCGTCGTCTCTGCCATGTGTCGCACAGAGGCCAGGCTCTGACACGCTGCTGTGAGAAGGGGCATCGCTAGCAACCCGTGCACTTTGCCATCAATCCACTTCCGTAAGCTCCCCCGCAGCGACTCAGCTGTTGTCACGCTCGAATTGTTCATCATCATCAGCGTTTCTGTAAAGAGACTGCTGAGGGCCATATGACGTGTTTGCAGATCCATGTCTGAAAGTCAGAAATAAGAGAGCCATTTCAGAAAACAGACGCTAGAAGCCAAGTTCAACTTCACCGCTGAACCCGTTCTGTAGACACTGGGAAAAGCCTCTTGCTCACTACACACCTCAATTCCTTGTCTGTACTTACGAAACTGCAACGAGACAGCCATTCCTCCCAGTCTCTTCCCTTGATGAGATAGTTCACCATTCATTAAACACTAAGACAACTGATACAGCAGAGTACATTGGAGCTCATCTTTCACTTAAGAGTCTTTTACCATGACTACAGCGCAAATAAATTGAATGATAAAGCACGTTTACAGTCTCCAAGAAAACCTGGTATTAAGACACAATTTAAAGCACAGCTTAGAGTGAAACAACCAAGGTTTTAGGTGATTCAATTTGAAATATGACTGAGATGAGCCCTGAAATATCACGATCCCGTCATGCATTTCCAGGATCCTAGATTTCCTACTAATCCCAGTGTTCAGCCACAGAATATTTTTTTGAAACCATCTCTTGGCATTGCCTGAACATGTTATCATGGCCCACCTGTAACAATACCCTCACAGCACAAACGTTTCCTGTGCTTGGCTCTTAAAAGTCTAACTACAGAGTAGACCTTTGAACATATTGATGAAAAAAAAAAACCCTGATATTGCTAGAAGAGGACATTTTCAAGCAACATCAGGCATTGTAGAAGGAAATATTTCTCTTTTTCTTCTTGTTAAGAAGAAAAGTTGTGCACAAAGAGCGATTAATCACTGGGAAAACATCATGCAGAGAGACTGAGTCCTCCACACTTGCAGACATTTGGAAGCTCACCGGACAAGGCCCTGAACAACCTGATGTAACTTTGAAGCAAGCCCTGGTTTGAGGAGGAGGAGGTTGGACTACAGGCCTCCAGAGGTCCCTTCCAAACTAAGCTATTCTGTTTGTATCATCTACCTACTAATAAAAAAAATAAAAAAAGGAAAAAAGCCCCAAAAGTCATCTGTCATAGCACAGCTCTCCATTAAAGTAAACATCTTATCACAGACTAAACAAGATAATGTTACAGGAGGTTAGGAGGTTAAAATAGGAGGTTAACTGGTCACAACTAGTTTTACAGTCACATCCTACTCCATAGGCTGCAGACCACTGAGCAGAACCACCACCAGACACCTGACCTGGTGGCAGAGCACTGGAAGAGGCTGCCCGGAGAGGCTGTGGAGTCTCCGTCTCTGGAGACATTCAAAACCCGCCTGGATGCGTTCCTGTGCAACCTGCCGTAGGTGACCCTGCTCTGGCAGGGGGTTGGACTAGATGATCTCCAGAGGTCCCTTCCAACCCCTGCCAGTCCGGGATTCTGTGACCTCAGGGTCCACCACATCCCCCTGGGACAAGTCCTGGCACAGTGCTCGTGCAAGAAGTCCTGCTTCCTCTGCTCCAGCTGCTGCCAAGAGAAGGTGCTGCCCTGGAGGCTCTTCCAAAAACCTGCACTAACCCCTTCCAAACCCAATAGAGAAGCTAAATCTGATACACACCATCACTTTGCAGCCTCTCCGCATCAGTGATCCTCCTGCACTCCACAGTCTGGTTGAGAAACACAAAGCATTCTCCCTCTTTCAGCTCTTTAACATGTACAAGCATGCATGGGGGTTCATGAAACAGAGCTGCTCCTCATATACTGGAGCTGCTGTCTCCTCCAAAATTTCTCAGCTACGAGGAGCGTTGGCAGTAAGATGCAAGCCTTCACTTCTCTTCTACATACAAAGAATTTTGCAGACTATGGGGCTGTCCTACAGAGCTTGCCCAAGAAGCAATAAAAGTACTAAGAGACAGTTAACAGTCACACAGATTTTTGGAGATTTTCTGTTCATTCTTGCTAGCACATCAGTGTGGGTCATGGGCAGGAAGAGACACGACTCATGACAAGTATTTCTGTGTAGTACAGCGAGATGACTGATTTCACCTGAAGTTTTAGTTTGATAGAGGAAGCTCATGATGGCACTAGTACTAACATTGAGACCAATACAAATGCTGTGGGTGTGGACACACAATACTACTGGAGTACATCAGTATAATTCCCCTACTTCAATACAGTTTTCCCCATGACACAACAGTTTGGAATCTTTTCTTAGAACCCAATCCCTCAGCATCAAGAAAGTATATTTGTGTCATTCTTCCTTTTAAAAAAGATGCAAAAGCCAAATAAGAAAAAAAAGTGGGGGGGTGTTAAAAAACTAGACAGCAAAGAAAAGAATCCCTCATGCTCCTGTATATCCGTCAGTTTTACTCACAACATAACCTCTGTTTTTTCTGTTGGTCTTGTCACTCTTGACAGCTCTAGGGGGTAATGTTCGTATTTTTGTTTTGTGCTAATATATAACCTATATATAGATCCATCAAAGCAACATGCCCTGCTGCCCATAAGGGAGACATTAAAGCAGTGCAAGTAAATTACATAGTCATAGATGCTTAACAGTCCATGCAGTACAATAAAGGATCTTGACAGTTTTAAAGTAATTTGCCGCTTCTTTAACACAAACCTGGAGGATTAAAGATGACTACATCATCTAGCAACTTGGACATTTCTTGTTCCAAAGCTGCAAGAGTAATCTTTCCACTTTGTTCTAAGGTGCTGAGAAATTGAACCACCTGGCGAATGTACGCTTGGCACTTCAGTGTTGCATCCTGTTAATCAAAATCAATTAGAAAAAAGAGTCATGCCTAGAACTTTTTGCACACTCCATAATATATAAAAGCTCAGAGACACGCAAAACCAGTTCAACTTACAAGGTGGATGTGACTATCTGAAGATGCACCAAAGCCTGCTGAGATTTTCAGGAGCTTCACTATCAGTTCAGCTGCAGCATCCTTTGCAAGGATAACAGAGGGAGGGTAGTGACTGTTGCAGTAGCTGATGATGCTTTGGTAAGACGAAATGCCCACAAGCTGCCAAGGAAGGGAGCTGGTCTGTCCAAGAAGATTTATGAGTGGCGATTCCTGAAGATTTAAAGACATTAGTCTAAGCTCCACCTTCTTTGCTGTTTTGAATTAATATTCACAGTACACAGTATTGGAAGAAAGCCAAGACTCCAAAATTTGATGTAGAAAGAACAGAAATCACACAGAAATAGATGACGTCTGGGAGTCTGGCTGGAAAGCAGCTCCTCAATTCAAGCAGCAAGCCAACACGTGGACATATTCTCTAGCATTCACATAACAGTACTCAGACTGCTGCAGCAGCTCTAACCAAGTAAAAAACTCAGTGGAAGACATTAAAATTTGACATGTAAGCATGTCAAGACAGCTAGAAAGAAATGAAGACCCTACAAGGTAAAGTCATTTCAGTAGAGGTTGAAGAAAAGCATTAAAAAAAGTATTACCTGAGCTCACAGTAGATTAGGGACAGAAGTCAGGTCCCTCAATTTTCCATTCACTGAATCAGCTATGAGCCCGGGGGACAAGCCAAGTGCTTATTCTCATAAATACCATCCTGAACAGTACAGCAGCCTACAGCGTCCACAGATAGTGGACTCACACGGGCAGTGCAAGTATGCAGATGGAAAAGTCTCTCTGTCCGCAAGCAGCAGAAAGCCTAGCCTCAGCTGCCGCAATCCTCCTCTCAAGGGTTTGTATACTTCTGCAATACAAAAGGTCACCCCTAGACACTGCGAAGCACATTTCTACACATTACAGAATGAACAAATCTTGGAATTGTGCTGATGGCCAACACAACCTAAAAACTATAAGGATCCAGAACTAACCCAAATGACGTTACAGAGCTGTGTCCAGCTCTGGGGCCACCAACAGCAGAAGGACATGGAGCTGTTGGAGCGGGGCCAGAGGAAGCCACAAAGGTTCTCCAAGGGCTGGAGCCCCTCTGCTGTGAGGACAGGCTGAGAGAGTTGGGGGGGTTCAGCCTGGAGAAGAGAAGGCTCCGGGGAGACCTTAGTGTCTCTAAAGGGACTCCAGGAAAGCTGGGGAGGGACTCTTCATCAGAGAGTGGAACAATGAGACAAGGGGTCACAGTCTGAAACAGGAAGAGGGTAGATTTAGATGAGATATTGGGAAGAAATTGTTTGCTGTGAGGGTGGTGAGCCCCTGGCCCAGGTTGCCCAGAGAAGCTGTGGCTGCGCCATCCCTAGAGGTGTTGAAGGCCAGGTTGGACGGGGCTTGGAGCAACCTAGGTTGGTGAGAGGTGTCCCTGCCCAGGGCAGGGGTTGGAACTAGATGGTCTTTAAGGTCCCTTCCAACCCAAATCATACTGTGATTCTACGATTGTAGATCAACAAGAATGTGACACTGTAGTACGTCAAGTACTTTTCAAGTTGGCTCATGCACTAGAACATAGGACAGTGAAATAAAGAGTTTGAGATTTAGGTCAAGGTGTCACAGGAGCATTCTGGGAAGTAAAAAAAGAGTGACATCGTGTCAGTTTAACACATTGCTGGAGGTTAGGAGGGAATTCCTGAGGCTGATTCATACAATGTACAAACAGGTATCTTTTGAAGCTTGAGAAACTTCTGATAAGCAAATACATTCAGGTTGATGCATGTGAACTCCGGTAATTTTTCTAAACTGGAATACAATGTTGATCAAAGGCTGCCAGTGCCATCTTGACACAGCACCTCGTAACGCCTCAGAGGAAATGGAAAACAGAAGATGCTGCAAGCAGGAGAAAGCTGGTACATGTGAAATGGGACTTCTTGAAGACTACCCAGCCCCTCTGGAAGAGTCCTTCAGAAGTAATGGACTGAATGAAACTGTCCTAGATATACCCACACAGAGCTCTCAGCAAAAGCATTTTGGAAAGTTCATCCTAACATCCAGTATTTGTCTTTCCTGTTCCAACAATTCAGAAATACTGGAATGCAACCATAACTGGGAAAAGCACTGAGAAATAAGAGATGGCCAAATCCTCCTTCAGAACAAGGGAACGAGAAAAATCAACCTAAAATTCAACAGATGAAGTAATCTGTACCCAGTAACTCATCAGAAACAGACAGTGACAAGCTTCTTAAAGACGTATCTGGTCTTCAAGATGTTGTTACATCATTGTGACTTGTCACCACATCACACAGAGTTAGGAGGGGAGCATTTTATGGTAAGAAATAAATATCTGCAAAAGCAGTTCTGACTAAGGACTGAACAACACTTATTATAACTCCTGCGAAAACATGCTCAAGCAGACAAGTATTTTCCTTTAAGACAACTATAAAAAAAACTACGCTCAGATCAAGAGCTGCTCCTAACCTCACAGGGACTAATCCCAGTGCTGAGTTGTGCCTAACACGATCAACGTAAAGTGTAACCAGTACCGAAGATCAGGTTGGAAAACATCACGAACACACAAAGTAAGAGACAGAGCCAGGCATAAGCTTTTCATAAATGAGCAACTCCTTAGCATCCCTCCACACATTCATGTTTGCCACTCAGAAAAGCAGCAAGGAGCGGTGGAGATTTACATGACTGGCCATGACAGAATAAATGTGACTCAGTGAGCCTCCCAAATTCTTCTCACAGCACCACAGGTACAAACACCAGTCAAAGGTGCTCCTGCACTCACACTGACAGACTGCCTGAATCGAACTGGGCAGATTCTAGACACTCTTTCCCCTCAGGCTGTCAGAAAAAGCTTCACCTTAAGTTATATACAATATTGCGTATGCATATATTACATATAACAGCTGGAGGTGAACTTGGTAAGGGACACAAAGAATAATAAGATGAGCTTCCACAGGTATGTCAGCCAGAAAAGGAAGGTCAAAGAAAGCGTCACCCCCCAATGAACACAACCGGCAAACTGGTAACAACGGATGAGAAGGCTGAGGTACTCAACAACTCTTCTGCCTCAGTCTTCACTGGCAACCTCTCCCCACATGTCTTGAGTGGATGGGCCACACGGCAGGGACTGGGGGAGCAAAGTCGCTCCCACTGTAACAGAAGATAACGTTTGTGACCACCTGAGGAACATGAACATACATAAGTCCATGGGACCTGACAAGATGCATTCCAGAGTCCTGACGGAATTAGCTGATGTAGTTGCCAAGCCACTCTCCATCATATTTGAAAGCCATGGCAGTCAGGTGAAGTCCTCAGTGACTGGAAAAAGGGAAACATTGCACCCATTTTTAAAAAGGGCAGGAAGGAGGACCCTGGGAACTACCGACTTGTCAGCCTCACCTCTGTGCCTGGGAAGATCATGGAGCAGATCCTCCCTGAAGCTATGCTAAGGCACATGGAGGACAGGGAGGTGATTCAAGACAGCCAGTACTGTCTTCACCAAAGCAAGTCCTGCCTGACCAACCTAGTGGCCTTCTATGATGGAGTGACTACATCAGTGGACAAGGGAAGAGCTATGGGTGTTGTCTATCTGGACTTCTGTAAGGCCTTTGACACAGTCCCCCACAACATCCTTCTAGAAGCATGGGGAGCAGATCAAGGGAGGTGATTCTACCCCTCTGCTCCGCTCTGGGGAGACTCCACCTGGAATACTGCATCCAGCTTTGGAGTCCTCAGCAAAAGGACATCGACCTGTTGAAGCGCATCCAGAGGAGGCCACAAAGATGCTCAGACGGCTGGAGCCCCTCTGCTGTGAGGACAGGCTGAGAGACTTGGAGGGGTTCAGCCTGGAGAAGAGAAGGCTCCGTGGAGATCTTGTTGTGGCCTTTCAGTACTTAAACGGGGCTTAGAAGAAAGATGGGGACAAACTTTTTAGCAGGGCCTGTTGCGATAGGACAAGGTGTAACAGTTTTAATCTAAAAGAGGGTAGATTAATATATGGAAGAAATTTTTTTTACGCTGAGGAGGTGAGATATTGGCCCAGGTTGCCCAGAGAGGTGGGAGATGCCCCATCCCTGGAAACATCCAAGGTCAGGGTGATGGGGCTCTGGGATGGGGCTCTGAGCAACCTGATCTAGTTGAAGATGTCTCTGCCCATGGCAGGAGGTGTGGATTAGATGGCCTTTAAAGGTCCCTTCCAACCCAAACCATTCTGTGGTTCTATAATTCTATATGCATGCACCATACATATGCACCTAAACACAAGTGCGCATAACATGTGCATACATATATATGCACACGTATTACAGGTGCATATGTAAATTCTTGCTAATACTATCTCTACTTTGCCTGTGATTATAACCAAGACTCTCCAAAACCAGGAAAGAGAAAAGGAAATAGAGATTTTTAATTAAGGGCTGGCCTAAGAGACAAGAAAGCTATACTATGCAGCATTGCATACTTAACTATGAGAGGAAAAACAACTGCACAGTAGCTTTATATAACAACGATAATTTTTTAAACACTAATGAAACTAACGTACATATCTGACCTTTCCAAAACCCAGAGTGTCATTTTGTAGCTCCAGGAAACTGTCTGTATTTGTTTACTCTTTACAACACTACTGGACCACAGCACCTACAGAAGCTTCTTAAAATGAAGAGCAGCTCTTCTTTTTTCAGTTACACAAAACGCCTCACATAAGGAATCAGTCTTGGCCATCTCTAGAATGCTATTTAGGGTATTTTAGCTATGCAAAAAACTATTCTGAGTTAATCATTCTGCAAGTGAGAAAGGAGTCACATCCTGTGCCCTTGCTAGCAAAGGATTATTCTTCTTCTAAGACAGACAGGTATGCACCTTTCCAAAAATTACCTCTTTGCCTATAAGTTGTTCCTCCTTTGCCAACAGGACCATCATAAACAGCAAACAGACAATCATGTTGTAAGTCTGAGGATGAGGGTTGGGATTCCACGCATCAGAGAGGACACTGACCCAGTTTATTTCACATAAAACGTAACCCAGGAATAAGAAGCAGCTCTTGGGGCTGCCTCTTTCAATCTAGGAAGGAGAAAGCAAAAAAAGACAGGCACATAAAACAATGTAAGATATAAATACTTTCATAATTTTCAGATAAGCAGTAAATCCTGGGGCATTTCCACACCTATCTGCAGCTTTACGTTGTCTCAGACAACTTGGAATTGAGAACCACATGGCAATAGTAAAATATATTAACTCTAACTAAATAAATAATAAACACATATGCAATAAATGAGACATTCAGATAGAGCAATGACGAGTTACAAACACTGCCAGCTTTACAGCTCCCTGTAACTTTGTCTAAGAATGAATAGCACTGCTTCGCAAAAATCAATCACAAACTGAGCAGCCTGTGAATGCTACAAACAAACTTCAAAAGCTTACTTCCTAAAAGAACTGCCTCCGGTTCTCCAATTATTTTCAAGGGCAACACTGATTATGAACTTAATTGAACAGATGCTGTGTACTCACTTTAAAGAACTCTTCCATAAGCACCTGGTCTGGATGCATTTCCTTCCACGGAAGCCTTCTGAATTCAGTATGGAAAGTATAGAGAATAAACTCTGGCATTTTGGGGGCTGTGCAACATTCACAGTAATGCATTAGATGCAACCAGAGAGCCCCATGGTGACTCGGCAACAGCTTATCTAGAATCAAAGAAAATAGCTGAATTAACAACAGAGAAAATCCAGGGAAAGCTTGATTACAGAAGGAAGTCCAATTTTGAAGATGAAAAACCATAAATGCAAGTTACACCAAAATATCTTCATCAAAGGGGAAAAAAAAATTGCACATTAAGCTTTTAGATTTTTTTTTCTCCAAATCAACAAGTGGGGAAGCTTACGATTTCATGCCCTTCCTCGATCATTTGAAGAGTTGCTGGACAATAATCTGAAGTTATAAAATACTCATTCCATTTACGTTGGGTTGTTTTGTTGGGTTTTTTGTTTGTGGGTTTGCTTTTTTGTTGTTTTTTTTTTTTTTTTAAAAGATCTTATGTATCTCAAATTAGTTGCAGCTGCCCTATCCCCGGAGGTGTTCAAGACCAGGCTGGACGGGGCTTTGAGCAACCTGACCTAGTGGGAGGTGTCCCTGCCCAGGGCAGGGGTTGGAACTAGATGGCCTTTAAGGTCCCTTCCAACTCTAACCACTCTATGATCCTATGAAGTCTGTAAAACAGACGATAATACATTATTTTTAATTATTTATTTTTACAAGGTAAGTTTGAATCTAGTTCATCAGAGTTATTATGAAACTAATTTCTTCCATTCCTGTGTCTGTCTACACATTAGGCACACCAAGCAATGCTAAGTAAGAGCTCAAAATAACTCATCCTGGAGATTAAATTACTCCCAAAACAGCTGTTGAGACACATGTATCGGTCATTGTTACATACTCTGCATATGTTGTTCCCATACAACACTGACCTGGAATGAAGTCATGCAATTCTCACGACAGCTCATTTTGGTTTGCTTTCCTTCACATTAACTTTGTCATCTGACAGATATGCATTTATGGAACGTTATCTCCCTTGCCCAGGAAAAAAAAAGCTGTTTTTTAAGGACGAAATAAAGAAATGCTCCTGATACCACTGCAGTGATCATCTTGGCTAAAAGTTCCCGACAAACAAAATCCCTTCATGCCCCTTAATCAGAAAAGTCTTTTTTGGCCTGTTAGCATAGAAAGTGCCACTACAATAAAACAGCACAGACTTCACTCACCTTTAAAGCTCTCATGCAAAAGCTTGATGCAATCTGTAAACAAACAGACCATGGTGGATGCTTCAGGAGTGTCACTCTCTAACCAAGGGTAGCAGGGCTGGTTACTTAAAAGGAGTGGAGCAACACAAATTTTCAGTGTTGAGTTACCAGACCTTAAAGACTTAAATAATATTCTAAAGCACAGTAAGTTAATATAGCAAGTAGCACACACTAAATCAATGTAGCAGGTGTCAGCAGTCCTTTCATTCAAACTCAGCTCTTTAGAACTGCCTGTTTCTTCATTAGAAGAGGTACATACTTTAAAGTCACGCTGAAGATCCACAATACCATTGAGTAAGAAGAGATTACTTGTTTGATATTTCATAACTGAATTAAATACCAAAACACAGGAATTTCTGAATGACAGCACATACCACTCACAGTCAGCCTTCTAATTAAATGTTGCAGATGTGCTCAGAGCTCAAAAAGCTTTTGGCTTCATAAGAAAGTAAAATTTAAGTGTATAACATTACAAGTAACTCTGCAGGTGAAGACAGAGGAACACAAGACAGTAGATCATCATAGGACTGATCTGGTTCAAGGTTTCTTTACATACCAGTGGCATTTGGGGTTGTATTTGTTTGGGTTTTTTATTTTAAGTTAAAGAATTATCAATATTACAGAAAATAAAAGGAATCTAAAATTTAAATTTTTTGTGTTTACAGAACTAAGTGCATTTCATATTTTTCTCATCTCTGCTTCCTCACCAGAGCTTGGTCATATTTCTTGTATCTAAAACAATTACTCAGTCCAAGTATTGGAAAATTGGACTTAAGAAACTCATGAATTAGTTCCGTAATTGTTAAGGATGTTACACAAGTCACACAGAGCTATTTAATGGAAGGTCACAATACAGCTGTGAATTAGGAAAAAAAAAAATCAGGTAAAAACGAAATTCAGTCTTACAGGGTGAAAGTCCTTACTTGAAGAAAAACACTTTTTATTTTAAAATGCAATATATACCTTGCATCTTCCTTATCCAAGACAAGTATCCATGGTTTAAAGACTCCAGCAATGATTGAATACAAGGACTGCAATGCTACAAGAAAATAAAACATAGAAGTTGCTTTTTTCCCCCTCAAACTAGCATCAGTGAACACATTACACTTTTCCAAACTTGAATACAGTGTCCTTTGCTTATTCCAACGTTTTGTCAGTTCCTCCTGGTCAAATAAAAATGTAAAATACAATATGCTTATTAGTAACTCTGGTTAACAATTTGATTGTTTTAACAAAAATCATAAGCCTTTTGCATTGTTTAGAAGTTTCATTAATATCTCTTTAACACATCTGAGATTGTGGGGTTAATGATGACTCACACTTTAAACCTGCTTATATTAAAGTAAAAGGTGTTTTGGCAATCTTCTCCAAATCAAAATCACATCATGAGGAAATTCAGTGATCCCTCGTTCCCAAACCTCTGCTCTGCGCAAAAGACTGTATTTTTCTTTGAAGAAAGTATGATCTCTTCATAAAATAATTTTAAAGCAAGCTCAAATATATACAAGCTTCTTCCAACAAGCATAAAGATAAAGCATAAAGTCCCACATTTGTCATGAAGTAGCACCAACATTTCCCATCTGTATTTTAACATTCCATTCATTGTACAAGTGCAGAGTAAGAAGATTTTACTGTATATTTAAATGGTCTTTAACAGAGGAAATTACAGAAATTGAGTGTCTGTTCCTAAGTAATTTGCCTACAAGACACATTACCTGCCAGAATTCCGTTACTGCCAAGGGGCTCTTGGGCTAAATTGGCAACTTCAGTGTCAATAAGTTGTTTAATAAGATACTCCAGAAATGTATTCACTTCAGGAACATAAAGACGCCATTTTGAAAACAGGCCAAAAGTCCTGAAGTCCATCGAAGCCAGTCGGAGTTTGCAGAAAGATGTGGAAAGCCATTCTATCGTCTCTCTAACCTGTAAAAAGAAGGAAACTACGAATCAGCTACAGAAAGACTGCACAGCAGTGTTATTTGCCACTGGTGGGCATCATGTGTTTCAGCTGAAAAACATAACAACTAAACCAAAGAGGCACCCACCTGTTCTGCAGAGAGGAGAATTTTTGCAGCATCCCGCAATACAGGACTTTCAGTAGAATCACTTTTCTTGAAGCTTCCCTGTTCAGTCACGGGTGAACTACATCCCAAAGCTTTAAGTGATGCCTTCCAACAGTCAGGGCTTAGAAGTTGTTCTGACGAACCTTAGGAGAAAGCAAAGGGAATGCATTTGTGAAAATCAGGACTAAGATATCAGTCCCCTTCCCAATACGAGTCAGGAAAGGCTGAAATTCGAGCTCCCTACTGCATTAAAAAAAAAAAAAGGCCCCAAGTTTAAGAGTGAGAGATCTCTCTAATTCCCAAACGTAAGCCATTTAACATTCCCTTTTGGCATGTACATGGTCTCTTCTTAGAGAGTTTCCCAGGCACACTTAGTACATCCCTGGCTACAAAAACATATTAAGAGACAGCTGCTGCCTCAGCACATGTTGTTTGACAGAAAGGAAGTACTTTTGTTCTCCTTTTAGAGGTACATCAGATTATAGGTAGTATCTAACATTAACCAGGACATTTTCAGCAGGTTTCAGTATCAGCCCCAGGTCTCCATAATTCCAGTTCTCAGTCTGACATTGAAGGGTGCTCAAGAACAAGGATGCTGCCTTACAGGCTGTGGCATAATTACAATTAGTAAGTGCTTCCATTAATAGAAAGCCCTCCTCCATTCTTCTCCTGTAATATGGGCTGAAAATCTGTTGTCACTGATGTGTTTACTTTGGTCTGCAGGAGAATGTCTCCCTTCTAGTAGAGCTAAAATATCTAATAAAAACATACCACATAGCGTGCACAAAGAAGTGCATATAGAAACTTAATACAGTTTAAATCATTCCATGTTTGTTGCTATTTAACTCTACTGCACGCAGTTTATATTTTTAAGCCAGGAGAGCTCTGTACAAAAGGCTTAGAGTGCACTGATTCAGATACTCACTTTGCACGAATAATCTTAGGAAATCACCATAGTGATCAGGGAACTGATACTGGAGAAGGTTAGTCCAATGCTTGCAGAAGATATTAAATGGCATCAAAATATCTTCTTCCGGTTCAAGGCCACATGCATTGAGAGCCAAGTGAATAGACTCCAGAAGCTTGGTACGTTCAGACAGAGGTGGCTTAGCAATACTTAACCACTGTGTAAGGTCAAACTAGAAGAGAGAACAGGAAGCATTTGTAAGTAGGAGCTTTAACAGCCCCAACACCTTTAGGAGAAGGGAGAAGTTGTCAGGGGGGAAAAAATCCTGAAGTTTCTATATATTTAAGAAAAACCTAATGAATTTGCACCTAATTAGCCCTAACTCAAAACCAAGGTAATGCTCTCCAAAGGTTATGATTTAGCATAATGCAGAAGTCCCTGAATTTATAAAACAACCCTTGGCAGGGGTACTCAGGTTCATGAAGATGTGTATGAATTTCCACGCTTCAGTACCACTGCCAAACAAACATTTACAAGCATTAGACTGGGCTAATCTCCACAGTCCATAAATTTTAAGATGGAGGTGCAAAGCTCGTGTAGGCTCGAGGCCATCTGTTCAGACCGAGGTCAGCAGGGACAATGCCGATCATTGCCACTAAGGACAGCTCAGTCACGCCCAAAACAGACTGCCTGCTATTCACAGCTGTCAAACCCCGTCTCTGTGTAACCGATTAGGAGAAAGAGAGTGATATTGAAGTCTGTAATAGTAATTTCTCCGCTGACAATAACACGTCGACTGCATCGTGCAGTCCTGCAACAAGAAATGTGCAAATCACTTGATGAATGCCTCTGCAGAGACATGAGGCAGAAGAAGCCATCAAGAGCCTGCTTTAATTTCATATCAAGAGTGCACTGAAGAGTAAGCCCTAGGAAGCACATACTATCTGGGCTAGGAAAGGGTTGTTTAAGCTTCTTATTTGCTTTTGCCTCCAGCCCCTCGAGCTGAAATACAACACACACCATTCAGGATAAGCAACACAGACCTACAGAACCTGTCAATGTTGTTTTGAAGTACCAGATCTGCACCTCTTTCTTCCTTAGCCTAAAGTCACAGTCTTCAGGGAAAGAACACCCACAAAAACAACCCACAAGCCAGATGCAGCATTCATGAGTACTTTACCTTTGTCAGCAGCATGAAGACAACATCGCTGTTATCCTCGCTCAGAAAGGCCACAACGTTTTTGTATAAAGTCACAAATTCACTGGGAGAGGCAACAGGAGTGAAGTAAGGAGAAAGAAGAGTGCAGAGCCTTCGATTCTGTAGGATGGTCTGGAGAAGACGTTTGCACTCTGACTTGGTCCCACTGATGAACACCTGAGGAAAGTCGGGAATGGTGAGAAAAGTGGCCCAGTATGAATCTATTGGAAAATACACCTCTTATAGCTTTTTGTTGAGACAAGCACAACCGTGGTCCTTTTTTGTTGAGACAAGAACATTTTGTCCGATGGGATAGCAACAGAAAATGAATTCAGATTTCAGAAGCCCTGCCTGATACTAGGAAAAATTTAAACAGAACTACGGCTACGAAGCACTTCAGCTGTTTGAGGCACCTAAGGACAGCTGCACATGGAAATTGTATCTAGGAGACGAAAATAAATACCTGGACCCAAAGCACAGGCTAATGCTTTTTCTCACAGCATCCATGTAATGTGTTCCTCACGGCAAACATTACCACCAACAATAAGCACTTACATTCTCTACCAGCAAACTTGTGGCTAACTTTCTACATGAAGAATACTGTAAGGCTGCAAAATAGAGGTGTCTAAATACAGAAGTTGACAAGATATACATTAGCTAGAAAGTGATGGGTAACAGCAAAATATATGCCAAAACACTTTTACGCACTGGAAGTACCCAAACTTTAGTTACCTGTCCAAAAATCCAGCCTACCTTAGCATTTGACCAACACAATGAGCATTTATTAGCGCTAAGAAGGCACCTCAGAGCACCAGAGCAACAGTTACTTTGCTTATATGCAAGCTTAAACTCTCCTAAGGACTGTATGTGTCATACAACGAGTTGAAAGAAAAAAGGGACAGAAGTTGAGAAGCCAATTTTCAGGCTTCTGAATGTATTAGACCCCCGATATCAGCGGGCAATTGGAATAAGCATTAAGCATCCAAAAATCAGAGAATAAACTCACTTGGCCTAGGATCTCAATGCAGGATGTGAAGAACTGCCTTGTGGGAGGATTGCGTTGCGTTTCATCGCACACATATTCCACTAACGTAAAAAACAAACTAATTCCAACTTCCTTAATTGCAGGCATAGGCTGCACCTTGTAGATATTTATTAAGGCCCTGGAAAAAAAAAAAGACATTAAATTTACGTATGGAAAATAATCTGTGTAAATAAGGAAAGGTTTCTTGCCAATATATTGCCTTGGGATGGGTATTTCTGGTTTACATGACAATCAAGCATGGGTTCACAGAATCACAGCATGGTTGAGGCTGGTAGGGACCTCTGGAGGACATGTGGACTAACTCCCCTGGCTCAAGCAGGGCCACTTACAGATAGTTGCCCGGGAGTATGTCCAGATGGCTTTTGAGTATCTCTAAGGATGGAGACTCTACAAACTCTCTGGGCAGCCTGTCTCACCCCTCACAGTAAAAAAGTGTTTCCTGATGTTTATAGGGAACCTCCTGTGTCTCAGTTTGTGCCA
This sequence comes from Stercorarius parasiticus, assembly GCA_013396915.1. NCBI lineage: Eukaryota > Metazoa > Chordata > Aves > Charadriiformes > Stercorariidae > Stercorarius > Stercorarius parasiticus. The sequence continues at coordinate 694,201 of VWZL01005854.1, forward strand.
AAAGAGCCTGGCTCCACCTTCTTCACACCCTCACACCTTCACACCCTATTTCTATACATTGATGAGGACCCCCTGAGCCTTCTCATATCTAGGCTGAACTGTCCCCAGTTTAGCTCAAGGAACTTTGCTGCCTGAAACGCGTACCTCCAAACCTTAGAAAGTCTCCATAATCAGAGTCAGAAAGTGATCATCAGAAGATTTTTCACAGCATAGTTCCAACAGATTATTTCTCCCTCAAATCACATGCTCATCACGTTCTTAAGCTATCTCAACTACATTTGTACTGCAAGAAAATTTACCTCATTTTACTTAACAGGCTCAGCAATAAGAGAATTGAAACAGAATCAATCTTTTCTTGTGTTTTGCCAAATAAATGTTTGATTGAGCTCAAAACCCCGTCTTCACTGAGTCCGAATTAAAACATATAAAGAACATGCAGTTCCACAGATTAAGCTCAAGAACCAGCTCATCCACAGAATTTTTCAGATTAACGATCAAGAAAGAATGTGTAGCAATAGTAACCAAACATTTTTACTTGTACAGTGAGTACACTCTGTAGGAAATCAACTACACTAGAAGAATCCCAGGAGAAATGTAGGAGATTGAGAAGAATGGACCTCTGGGATGAAGTCTAAAAGGCCTTCAAGAGGAAGGCAGCCTTGGACTAATGCATTTATTCACCCCACTAAAAGAAGTGCTATTATATAGTCCTCCTCCACCGCACAATTTTTTTTTTTCATATATTGAAAAGCTACTTCAAATCATAACTCTCTATTACAGAGCTATGTCCTGCACTATAACAGGGAAAAACCTACAGAGCGAGCTATTAGAAACATACATTTTAGCCTATGGCCGAGACAGCTGTGGTACAAGTTTGCCATCTCCTGAAGTTTAACTTACTATCCCTGTCATCACTCCATGCGCTTTTGCAGGGTTAGAAGGGCTATTCTAATCCAGAATACAATAAATCAAAAGGGAAAACAATACTGTGTGCCCTGTTGAGGCTGAATGACCAGCAGTTAGCTCTTCTGATAACACACGGTTGTTCCTTTAGAGGTCTGTGTCACAAACAAACAGGTGTCAGGATTCCAGCTCTGTTGATGACCCAAGCTGACAAGCATTAAGAAAACCCCACAAACAGGTTCCACATTTTAACTCTAACATACAGGAAAAGAAATATAAAACATCACTACCTAAAACAGTGTCTGAACAACCTACGTTATAAAATTTTCCACATGTACTGCTGCTTCCACAACACCCAGAGAAGGTGGCTTCGTAGCTTCTGCCTGCAGTTGTCTCACTTCTTTACACAAAGCATGAAGCTGCTGGCTCACTGCTTCATTTTTATGTTTCCCTTCAAACTAAATGACAAAAAGACACATATTCATTTCAGAATAATATCTTTTGCTAAAATTCTTCGATGTTGCACCTGTTTGTAAAAGTGAAGCAGAGCCCAGTAAGAGAACTCTGAATATAGATGGTTTTACCCTGAGAGTTTTGATCAGATTTAGTACATCGTGCCCAAGCACACATCCTTGGTCATGCTCGCATTTAATTATCACACACTAACATAATTCATGTTCTTTATGTAAGACTTTTAATCCGCAGGGACTGAAACTTAGAGAGGGTAAGGGAATTCATACACCAAGCAATACGGGAATATTTCTACAAACATTATCACGCTTCTATTCCCATCAGTGAGCATATTCCCATCTTCACACATTGGGAAGCAGTTTAGAATGGACACAATGAGCAAGACAAGTTTTATGCAACAATTCATTCTTCAGCTTTTGATCTGCATCTCCTTTTGAGCATTACGTATTAGGTATTTCAGGTAACTATTATGTGTGTTCGGATTTATTTGGTCAATTGCTACCGTTCTTGTAACCATTCAGTCATTTCACTTTCATTGTCCATGCCCAACAGCCCCAAAACAGAAGTGACCCCATGTCTCTAACCTGGATTGTTAGTCGAGCTGCTCCCTGGCAGCCTTTATTTGAAGTTCCCCGGCACTCCACATGGAGGGTGATCTGCTCATCCCGATTGACATACAGCTTAGGTACCGTGTCCAGGATTTCATTATTGAGAGCAACATGCTGACATTCCCGGAGAGCTGCAGTTCTAAAAAGCATTTAGTAATAAAGTTACAAAAATCTTTACTGAAAACAGTAATAAGAATTTATAAGCAAGAGATGAGACTTCAATTTAAAGTGCTGTATGAAGACTTGTGACACTTTCTTAGAAAACATAAATGGTTATTAAAATGAAATTGAGTTAAGACTTCAAAGTAACAGCACTTCAAAGTAATAAAGAAATAGGTTCACAAGAACAAAACTACTCAAGTCTGCATGAGTTCTTTTGAATTATTCTATATGACAACATGGAAGGAAATTAAATAGATCACCCTCTGTAGGGAATGTAATTTTCCACCAGACAAAAAAAAAAAGCTGAACTGTGGGGTGATTCAGTCAACCACCTAAAACTGCTGCTGGAATTGTTTAGACACATCCTCTCTTGGGCTTAGCAAGACTTGTTTTGTTCTATAATATTGTTATTAAATGACTATACAGGGCAAGAACAGCTATAGATTCATCAGCTGTGTTTGAAAATAATTCAGATGGATTCTCTTAGTAGGAATATTAAAAACAGAAATTCTCTTTCATTCACGCAGCTAATACTCCCAGCAGTCACACTGGTCTCTTGGGAGCTCCAGTGCTTCATATTGCAGCTACTACATTAGTGCCAAGGGGTTAACTCACTGTCAACAAATCTAGGCTAAAAAGAGGCTTTATTTTAAGAAGTATGCCAAATGAGAAAAGAAACTACAGAAGTTAGATATCATCTGATGTAATCTCAGTCATTACATAAAGACAATTAGTCTTATCTTAAAGGAGTGGAATAGTAACACGATAGCTGAGGAAAAAAAAAACTGGGACAAGAAGCAGAAGTTGAGTACTGACAGGCTTGTGCCAACACCACAAATGAGACTGCTGTAAAGGGCACCTGAAGACGCCACGAGGCACGCCAGTGAGGCAGAAGAAAAACAGCTATGTCTTACTTGGCATGTCGCTGCAAGATGTTAAGGTCCATGCGCATGAGCTGAATTGCTTCTTTCTGACTTACTAGACTGGCAGAGGAAATAACTGGCACAGGAGCTTTCATTGTCTGGAGCGGAAGAAGGGGCTTGGGAGTATCAAACTTCTTCAAATTATTCATTATCCTCTCTTTGGCTAGGAAAGAAAGCAGAAGCAAGTTTTGTCAACAACAAAAGTTTAGGAGAGACTGAACAAAACCACTTTTTTTTTGCATGAAACTTTTTTATCAGCAGACAAATATATCTCAGGATCTCAGGATTCCTCCGTTATAAAAAAATAATAATAATAAAAAAAGACTTCACTCATCTTCCTATTTTTTTTTGACAAAGTTTATTTCTGACAGCTAATCTTCATGACCAACTGCACCACACAACATTAAGATACAAGGTCACATTGCTTTCCTTGTTTCCCCCAGCCACTTCTACCTTCTACTCTTCCCATTTTCCACTTATCACCCCATTTATTCCCCTCATCTGACAGGGGCTCCCAGACCCAGGCTGCTAAGCTAAATTCATCTTTGTCTCTAGTCTTGTCAGCTCCAATTCCTCCCCAAAGCACAACTTCTCCCCAGGTCAGCTCTATCCTCCTGCTGATTCCTGCCCAGTTTCTCTGCCTGAACAATGCCAATTCACCTACGAAACCTCTTCAATTTCCTCCTATTGCCTCCCTCCCCTTTTTCAATCAGCCTCCAAAAAAATCCAATCTCACCATATCCTTAAAATACCCACCACGACTATTCTCCCCTCCTGTGCTAGGACAACCCTTTCACCATGCCAGAATCCCAGGGAAAGGCATTGGGAGGAGACAACCTTTGTGTTTTCAGTTACAACCGTTTTCGCCTTTGCTTGCAGCTCTCTATCTAAACTTCAGGAAGACTCAGCCTGTCTGGAGCATGCTCTGTGCGGAGGAATCTTTGGGGAGCTCATCCACAAAGCTCTAGGCACAACGTCACCTGCTACTCTGTGATGTGGCAAACTTTAAACCAAAAACATTGGTGTTAGCCTCTCACATGGACATCGTAGTGAGTACACCATGAAAACTTCAAACAAAACACTATACCCATAGAAAACAAACTGCATTAACTTCTTTATTCACAGACTTCCTTATGTTCCTAAAGAAGCCAAGGCTTCAACATGCTCACAATTCTTTCTGATCCAGTTTCATTAACAAATATTCTTATCTCCTACCTGACAGAGGGCTGGTGAAATCTGTTTGCCCTGCGGAAACACAGGTTGTATGTGATTCAAGCTGAACCTGGAGCCAAAGGTTTAGAGCTTCCTGAAACTCATGGTGTATGAGCTCAACATTGACGTACTCCATCCACAAATCCTAAAGCACAAAAAATTAAGTTATCATTCCCATTTTGGTCAGTACCATATACCGTGCATCTGCCCTAGTAGCTGGGGGGAACCAAAACAAGGTCAAAAAAAATACACTCTGCGGTTTAAGTCGTAGGAAAATATTACTAAGAAAGAACATTTAAACTGCAGAAAAAAGCTGCAGAATTTTTACCACATAAACAGATAAGCCACCAAAAACCATTCATGACACTTACAGAAGAAATCTGACAAGAACACACAGTACAATTTCTAACAAATTAGAGATAAAGGGTACAGATTACTAAAGCTCAGTTCCTAAAAAAGGAACGCAGAGGAAACCATGATAGTCCAAAACATCATGTCACGATTAGCTGCGATCAGGATAAGGCAAGCTGCATTTCCAGTAGTCACATACACTGGAGGAATAAAAGTAAAGCAGGCACAAGGAAATGCCCTTCCAAAAATCTCCCTCTTGCAGATCTTTTAACTGTAGTAACTCCTTAGGCTTACTGGACAGAATAATACACATCTCCCACCCGCTAACTTCTATTCGAACCTGAGATATTAGAGACTACCAACATGCGCAGATTTTGGCTTCCAGTTTTTTGTCATGTAAAGTTCCAACTTCAATAATTCTCTAAAATTATCCCAGAACACAAAAAGAATTATAGAACAGTACAGAATAAGGACTGTGTTCTCATTAAGATATGCGAGAAATCTACTCACAAGTCCTTGCTAAATAAAGGAAGGCAGTTTGGGATAGCACAGGATTTATAGGAAAAAAGCTAGAGCTGTGAAGGTATCATATGTGCTGTACACATATTAAAGACCAGCGACACAACATCTCACTACTTTAGAGGACCCATCTTAACAAGCGAAGTGAATTTTGGATCCCAGATTACCAGTGTCATTAGCACTTCACCTGTTGATTCTGCATGACTTTAGCAAGTCTATGTGCATCGTATTGCTTCGGTAGAGAAGGAATGTATGTGTCTCCTTTCTGGAAACTGTCTTCTTCCAACCACAAAATAAAAACATTACAAAGCCTGAGGAGAAACAGGAAAAAAATAAATAAATGTGAATTGTATGCATAGCACGTACTACACAGCAGTCTCTTTCTGGGGTTTAGAGTTAAGGCAAAAAATTATGCCTCAAGGTAACACAACTCAAAACATAGATGTTTCTGATGGTTTGTGACTAGGGTACTAAGTGTCAGTTCCAAGACCAGCAGTGGAAAGAAGCTATTCAGAAAAATATGAAGGGCAATAACCAAGAGTAATAGTACAAATTTTGAAAAGGAAAACATTAATGCAAATTAGCAAACATGACCCAAGACTGGAAGTCTCTCTTATGTCAGGGAATCATATTGACAAAGCCAAAAAGACCAATGAAAAAGAAAAGAGTATGTCTGAGCAAGTTTGGCTTCTCACTCTACGAATTCTCTAGAATGCCTGCTCTAAAAGCTTGCACCCAAGTTACGTTTTTTAATTTCTTGTCAGGCTCAAATTCATGACTAGTTTTTTCTCATTTCCTCCTCCGTTAACACTGTACTTTCACAAGAACATACTTCATTCTTCAACCAACATCGCTCTACTGAGGGGTACCCTTTTTATAATCGCATCATCCAAGCTTTCCTGATTAAATACAAGGCAGAACTGGAATACCATTAAATCTTTGCACTGTGGTATTAAATATCCCTAGCAAACTCCTGGCTTCTGTATCAGTGTCATTGGTGAAAAAATTAAAGTAGTCTAGTTCTAAGAGTCAGCCCTTATGAACTCTACCAGCATTTTCCCTCCTGCTGAGGTGGTCATTAAACTTCTGAGCATAAGATTTACTTGGCTGTAGAGCAGTCTGGTTTTATGTTGGAGTGGGGAACTCCTTTGAAATGAAAGGCTGACAAAATATTAATCGAGTTCCACCCAGTGAGCAACCTCTGGATTGTTTTTCATATATGGCCAAGGAGGATTTATGAGCTCCCCTGTTTGTTTGTACAGTCTCTATTGATTGCTGGGGGGAAGCACTTAAAAGAAGCTCAGATCCTGTATGCCGAAACCCCCTGAACAAGGGACTCTCTCCTCAAATAATTCTTTAAACTATAGTTTCTAGGAAAAATCAAGATACTGCAATACTGCCAATATTTCTTAAGGTAGAATTCTCAAACCAAAAGTCTCTATATCAGAGAACCACGGATTTCTTAATGGGGTATTACACCAGTTTCAGTATGCATGAGATATGTGGCTCTTAGAAGTTACCACCTCTTCCAAAAATGAGCATTCATCAGCTAAGCTGCAGCAACTGATCACGCACATCTCCTCACCCTACTCCAACACAAGGAGACAGTCTTGTGCTGACGTTTTTCTTAGAGACGTCATCGAACTTTGCAGCTGGCACAGCACACACTTGTCACAGCTCAACTTTAGCAGGACAACTGGGTAAATTGCACTAATTAAATCATGTGTTGAAATAGGCAGTAAATTCCCTGAAGAAGTAATCTTATTCAGACTTAAGTTTGGGCCCTAGTCTGTGACAAACAGATGTATACACACAAAATAGCACTTTACATGTATAGCTGGCGATGTACGTACCAGTAGCAGATATGTCAAAACAACAAGTATTTTGCCAGTATGGGGATGTAATTAATTAAAAGCAAAGTTGTCCCCTAAGCACAACTCTACCAACAATGTTTTATTTTTAGGAGTAAAATCAGCATCCCCTCAAACAAAACAAGCTGTATCAACAGAGGAACGGATTTCACCACCACATACAACAAGCACCTATGGTACATTTAGGTCAGCCAGGGGTCACATCCCTTCATGTCTCCCACAGCTAAGGCTGTGCTCTAGTAGCTGCTCAGGTGGTTGCACCAAATAAGATTGAACTGGGCAGGCTTTTTTTTTTTTTTACCTGACAAGTTCCTTATGCAGTTCTGGTGAAGTCAGGTAATCTGACGAGCAGCTCGCCTTCTCTGGTGATCTCTCACTGCCCTCTGCGGGAGTCTCCACTCTCAGTGCTTTACTGGCGGCATGATGGAAGTCTGCTACCTCTATTAAGCGCTGTTTCATTTCATTCAGTAAGCTGGTATGAGCTGCACTTTGGAAAAAACGTCTTCCAATACAGCCATCTACAGGTAATCTAAAAATGAACAAAAAAAGCCCAATAAAGTCTTGTTGCAAGTGTCAAATCAGCATCTCTGCAAACAAATTGACTCTTGAGAGAAGCTGCTGGTACTCACTGCTTTTGGATACAGTCTTAGTGTGAGCCACTTACTAATCCAAGCTCACTTGTGGTGCAGACTTCTTAGTGCTTGCTATTCCACTAGAACTCTTATGATCAGACTCACCCATATTGCGGTCCTGGTCGGTGAAGGTAAAGGAGGAAGAATTTCTGCCAGATTAGCGGCATGAGAGGGTGATCAGCAGGAGTAGCAAGGGCCTGGTGAGCCCAGCGGTAAATCATGAGCCTCTGAAGGGAAGGTACGATGGGCAGCTTCAGCTGTGTCTGTGCTTTCTGCGAAAAGAGCATTTTCAGACAAGTGTTCCGCTGCGGTTCCTTGTAACGGGCTGTCACAGCTTAACCCAACAGATTAGCACAGTGTGAAAATTCAGCAATTACGGAGAAGAAAACTTTGGAAACATTCACACATGTGTTACAGCTCTTGGTGGAAGAGCTGCCCAGCTCACAGTTGTGCTGGGCAGCTGTTGAAGAGCAGTGCTACACCTCTGATGCCTACAAAAAAAAAATAGCATGAACGGAAGGGCTAGCATGATGCAAGGCCAACATATGGGCCGCTGATGTTACACTTAATTACTGATCTTCCTCACAGAGGCAGGTGTTCCTCTTTTAGGCATCCGTAAGACCAGCGGTATTGCAGAACATAGCAGCAGCAGTCAAGCACACAAGCAAGTTCCAACCAGTAAAAACAACAGTCCTAAGCTACACGAGGACACAGAATCGTACACCCTGCCACCACTTTTCACTTTTTCCGGACTACGTTCCATGCAGCACTTTTGAAAATCTAAAATGTAAAGTAAAACCAACGTGAAGAAAGAATACAGAAGGAAAAAATAAATTATTTCTCTTTTTGCAAAAGCAGAACACAGGCAACGCAACGTACGAGCAGCAGCACTCTGTGTTAGCAACACAGACCACTAACCCATGGACCCACTAAATCATTACACACCAAGCTCACATGGACTCCAAAGCAGGGGAACGGGAGGCTTTTCTGAGTTCCCACATCTCGGCGCAGACCCTGGCACTACCTCATCCCCCACACTGGGCCTCGGGAACTCTCAGCACCCATTTCCACACACTCTCCACGTACTATCTCACCGTTTTCCATGTACATCAAGATACGCAAGCCAAGGCAAAAAATGTTCTCTAGACTAGCCTCCAAGGATGCAAGACACGTACCAGTCTGGACACAGCCAAAGCAAACCTATTTTCATAGAGCTTCTAGACTACCTTCTTCATTAAAACACACTGAAACAGCTGAGATGGAGAGGCCAAAAGTTACACTTCGAGGCTGGACTGCTTTGGTTTCCACTTGCTTCATTCCAGAATTTCTAAGTGAATTTGGGCAAAGAACCTGGAAAATGCTGCAACATGCCTTAAAGCACACCTGGCTAAGTATCTTGTTCAGGGAAAGACCTATATTGTTCTGAGTCTTGGAAAACAATTCATCAAATACAGAGAAACGTAAAGCCCAAACTTCTGCAAAATTCAGGTCAACTGAGAAATGCTCTTTGAAATACAGACATATTTTACAAGTGGAAAATAAAGAGCATCTGCACTCCCCATCTCAGTGGTACAGAATAAATCTCCACTGAAGATCATGAGGCATTCAGACGATCCTGAAAATCATGCAAGAGCACTAATTAGTGACTGAAGTTTTCTGTAAATAATGGTATGTTAAAAAAACAGATATTTGCATGGTAGTTTTTAAACATTCAACTCAAAATGTAAAGGAAAACTTCCTTGTGGTGCATTTTCTCCTAGAAAGCCAATCATATAAAGCCTTAGTTATCCTTTTGTCTTGGTAAGAAAAAGTACATGACAGAAAAACTAAACGACACAAGAGAACACTTTTCTCCAGTAGTTCTCTCTAATAAAAGCAGATGAACAGCTCTCTCACCTTCAAAGCTTGATCAGGAGTTAAAGCATTAATAACCAACTCCCCCTCCACAACTCTGCGAAGCTGTGAATCTTCTTCAAATATGGACTCCATGTTTAACACCATCCATGAAAACCAGACCTGCACAACACAGTAATAACAGAAACATTGATAACAACGTGGCAGGGGTAGGATCAGGAAGCTTGCTGTTTTCTTAAGAGGAATGTGTCTTTTCCAGATTCTTAAAACAAAGTTGCAAAAGCATACCTCAACAAGGTATGAAAACCAGTTTCATCCTTATCAACCTCCAAATTTCCGCTTTGTATTCTGTACAATCATGGGAACAAAGGGGGAAATCAAGGACAAGTGACAGGATTATCCACAGAGGAGGAAACAATCTACTCAAACCCAGTAAAATAAGATCTCCCCTCCGCCACCTGCACTACATATCTCCACTTGGGGCACTGCAGGTTTGTTTTGTTTTGTTTTTTTTTTTCCTCTCGAATGAGGAACTTGCTTAAGCAGAGAGAAAGCAACTAGTATTCAAAATATTTATCTGATAAAGACTGATCTGACAGAACAGTCAGGTTTTACATATTTTCTCTCATTAAATATATCTAGAACAATTGAAGATTAAAATAAATCTTAACTAATAAATCCTATTATATAAATTCTTGAACACAGATCAGACAAGCTCTCTCTGTGCAAAATGTCCATGTTCCTTTTAGCGTAATAAACCCACAGCATTCTCTTAAACTGAATTAGGATTTGATCACAAGAAGACTCACAAACACTGGGATAGAAAGAAAATCGGAACAAGAGAAAATCTGCAAAGAACTGCGAAAGCAGGAAGAAAAACAAACCTAGACATCTGTAGATTGCGTATCCCAGGGTTGTTCATCCAACACCATCACACCACTTACCTGAGAGGAACTGGCATTGCCCTCAACAAAGGAAGGTGTCACATTGCCTGCCACAATCCAGCTAACAAGAGAAGACAGCAGACCTTTGTCACAATGATAGCCCAAAGCATTCTGCAAGGAAACACAAAACATTTGGGTTTTTTTTTTGTAAGCAGCCTAACAGATGATTTGCAAGCTACAGGTATGTCGCTCCGACTTCATCCAGGTTCCTTTCTGCCTCACGTTGCTACTTCCCAACCTTAGCTCAGGCAGCCACTCCTGAAATGTCTGCTTGTACTTTATTTCTTTTTCAGTGAAAAGATTCTGTTATTGTGACAGTGTCTGTTTTTTCAGGGGAGGAAACTCTGTTTTTGTTCTAAATACACTATCGAACATTTGAAATGCAAAGACTAAAACACTATGGTAGAACTCGTATGAACGAAACGTGTTTCAAATAGGTTTTAATTATTATTTTTATTCTTAAAATATCAGACATTTCGTTAATCTGCTTAGAAACAAATCAGATAACCCCATTACCACTCATGATCATGACCGCTCTTGTTCCATTTCAGGAAGACATATTCACATCAAAATTAGAATGAGCAACACATGAACTGACCATTTACACAACAGCCACACCATTATACCACACCCATTTACCTTGTGTTGCTGGTAAAGCACCTTTTGTACGCAGTCTTCTTGACTGTACTGAAAAGCAGCTCTACATAAATCATCGAGCAAGAAGAGTGTTGCCCGGTCCCTGTGCCACAGCTCCTGGCTGGTGAGGACCTGAACCCAGAACTCCAGTACTGCAGCCGGCCCCACTCCGTTCGGCTGGTCGCTTAGAAAAACGTGAGTCTGACAAATTAAAGGGTAAAATTATTCAAGGGACTGCCACTTCAATTAAAGCTTAAGAATTAACTGAAGAACTGTTTAACTCGCATAAGGCTGTGGGCCTATCCTTTAAATAAATAATTTACGATGACACTCTCTATGGCTATGTAAAAACAGCTTTGTCACCTCCAATCTCCAAAGGAGATTCTGCCACCTGGAGAACGGAGCATCTTGTGCAATCGGCAAAAACAGACACAAAAGCCATTAAGTGGGACCCCTGTGACCTGCAGGCATAAATGGCACCTATTTCTGAAGCGCAGCCTGCTGTTCCTGCAGGACTTCCCAGAGTAGGTATGCTTCCTTTTAGTCCTTATCTCCCTCTCTACTGTTAGTGAGCCTTGGTTCCTGACCTCTCTGCACTTGGAAAAAATACTTGCTTCCTAACACAGGAACATTTTTTCACTGCATAGCCATAAATCAATGGTCAAAAGCAAAGCTTTCAAACATCAATGTATCTGCTGCATTCCTCAACTAACACAGGCAAGAAAGAAGTGCTTTGTATCACATTTCCTTTTTAGGCAGAGTTTTGACCTGTTATTAAAAAAAAAAAGTCCATTTTCCAAGAAGTCTGGAAGGCACATATTGTTATGTCCAGCGTCACATGCATTGCCAGCTTTAGGAAAATTTAAGCAGAAGCATTTCAGGAAACCAAACCCAACTATTTGTTGGGTTTGCTTGATGCAGGGTACTCTGTGGCTGCAGAACTGCCAGATTCAATATCCTTTCTAACCTTAAGCACTAAACTCAGTCAAAAAAGTCTACTTGTTTTTAAAAAGCTTCCCTCCCTCTTTTTTTTTTTTAAATAATCTTCTTACCTGTATCATGCTACCAAGCAGCTTAACATTTTCTCCATAGCTCACTCCTGTCAAATGCTGTGTTACTTTATGGGTAACCTGCTGGGTCATGCCTTGAGGGACTCCACTATCCAGATGAAGGAACAGCTGGATGTAAGATAAAAACCTAGGGATGTTAACAAATTAAATTAATTCTAAAGTTTCTTGTACAGTGTAATATACAGAAAACCTGCTTCTAGACAATTTAAGATCAGCTCAACAGCACCGGTTGACACCTATATACAAGGCTTTTGATTCAAAACCATGGTGCAGATTTAGTTGCTCCACGTTAACTGCATCATAGGCACAGCATGAGCAATTCACAGCAGACTAATTCCAGGCAGCCCATCAGGACTGAATACAGGTCTTGACCCACATCAGCACCCAAATCTAGTCCAGGAATTGTTTGGGAGACTGCCAGGTGGTCCAAGTGAAAAGGAGACCCCAGGGACCACACTACTAATTTACCAGGACAGACACTGAGGTCCAGCACTTGAGTACACTCCCAGCTGCTCAACTTCCCAGTAAGAACACAGTTAAATAGTATTGCCTGTTTGTCTTTCTCACGGATCTAAACAGAACAGCTACTTGTCAATACAGCTGTTTGAAGACCACTTCTGTGGTACAGCAGCAGCATCAGTGACGACTGTACACGTGAGGTCAGCAGGAGACACCTCTACAACTTCCTCAACCACAGCTAATCCCAAAGAGTAACTCAGGAAATAAACCAGACGTATTTCCCCAGCACCTGTGTCACATTCACACTGGATGCAAAACCCAGGATGAAGCCTGATAAATTTAACAGTCAAGATTAACTTTCATTGCTCTTTATCAATAAGTGTATTAGAAACATATAATGCTTACTGTTCATTCTTCAGGAGGTAATACTGGCAAGAGTAGAAGAAGGGTAAAATTTTATCCAGCACATGGACCACTGTTCTCAGATATCTAGAGTGGATGAGTACACCCAAAAGAGGGATCCCTTCAGCACAGAACTTCTCAATACTGCCAAAACAAAAACAAAATAAGGAAAAACATATTGACTATCAGTAGAAAGGGACACATGCTGATTATATTTTTTTGTGAACTGATATGTAAAGACATTCATGTCTTTACACTTAATCTTTGAAATCCTAAACAGCTAAATCCACACTTTTATATTCAGCTGTAGTAGTCATTCAATTGTGGACAGATTTGGTAAGTTTTTCCAGCCCTTCCAGGGTTTCTGTCCTGTCTTCCAAAAGTCACTGAAGATGTGGTCTTCATCCATCAAGTTTCAATCCATTTAAAGATCAAGGTTCTTGCCTAACCTAGCAAACAGAGGGAGTTTCATATTATATACCTCTGACGTCTCCTGAGAACGGATGATGCTGTGAACATCTTTCTTCACTACCTATAGATGGAGGCCGGGCAGTTTCCTTACAGTAGGTACTTAGATGGTTGCAGTCAGCTGACATGAACTCTACTCTTATTGTCCAGAAAACTCACCAGCAGCAACTTATTTGGTACATTATTCTGCATCAAGTTTTGCTGAGAACTGTTGCACATTAGGAAAATACGTACAACGTTAATCTTATGTCTGCTCTGAGGTCATGAAAATGAAATACTGTATTAAGTCACTAGCATACGGTACAGCACTTTGTTTCTTCTGCCCATTAACGTATCTGTCCTTGAACTTTTGTGTGTGATAAGTATCATTTGTTTAGATAGGAGACAGATATCAAGTGGTTCTTTGCAAGGACAAAGAGAGTTTTGGGGGGTGGGTGGGATGGAAAGAACACTCAGAAGAGGTTCCTTGCTTTTCATTCCATCCTTGAAGTCACATGAAAACTTCCACTCTCAAGCTAGAATACCTTCCTACCAGTCTCAAATTACTCTAGTCCTTTGAAGAAGCACATATGCATCCATGGCATAACCTTAGCATCAAGCAATGGCTGGGGGAAGGAAAAGAAAGCCAAGACAATTTCTCTTTAAAGAGTAAAGCAGTATTACATGCAGAAAACAAGTTAGTCAAAATTTTGAATCTGAGTAAGAGATAACTAAAGAGATGACAGATTCAAGGAAAACAGACCTGGGAGACTACGACTAATCTATACCTGGCTCTGTACTTTAATCAACTAGTACATTCGACCATGCCCAAAAGCATTACCTACAAACCAGCTGAAAGCGCTGGAAAAGACTGGGCTGAAACACAGCCAGGGCTAGGAGGTTCAGTATCAAGGTTACAGAACTCTTTATTTATCATTACCAGTTCGAGTGGGCTTTTTCTCCTCTCTATTTGCCTAACGCTCTGCTGCAGCCCCACTAAAAAAAGTCACCTGAAGAACACTCTCAGTAAGTGTGGTAAAGAGTTACTCCTGTCCATAGCAATCATGCTAACCCCTCAGTTTCAATATTACTTCTAATTACTATTTTGACCCTAATACACAGAAGACAAAGAACAGTATTGGCAAAATAAAGGAAGTGGCATGGTTTTTTGAAACTACAGTCCCTGAAAGACTGCTCAATCCCTTGCATCAGAAGTACTTTGCTCTTTAAACATGCATAAGGATGTCCGTAGCACTCCGTTCATCATTAGGTAGGTTGCTCAGTCACTGAGGTGATCCATCCAAGGCAAAGACGAGAAGGCAGATTACCTGTGACCTAGCGTGGTCATTGCCAGTGCCAGGTAACAGCCGATAGGGATGCTTGCTTTAACAGCCTTCAGGAGGGGGTGAAGCGTGACCGACTCCATCATTTCGAGCACACTGTCAGACACGGGTACTGCAGGCCATCCATGCTGCATGCCACAGTCATTTCTGTGAAGCTTTAACCTCAAAATCAAACTCCATGCCCACTGATTAAAAGAAGTCTCTGGTGTTTCTCCGTATCGAACAATGCTGGCTAAGTAGGAGACCTGGAATAAAGCACCAGGAACAGGAATGAGAGGAAGCACAGCCATGCTCCAGCACGTTTGGCACTAGTCTAGGACTTGGGTCAGTTTGGATAAGTTTCCTCTTCTATCACAATACTGTGACACAGAAATTAGAGCAACAGTAATTTTTCAGACACACCATGTAGCACCACCAATTAAGTCGATCTGAAATCTTTCTGTGGCCTTGATTTCCACAACCCCTCTCCCTCCACCCATCCCACTTGGTCAAGGCTACCAACCTACACTGTTTAGCTAAAGTTTTCCAAATTAGACATCGGTCTCAGATTAAATTTGGTTTTTACCATTTAAAAAAAAAAACAACCAACCACACACAATCTTCAATAATGTTTAAGACTGCTAGCAAAAGGAAAGCTAAAAATATGTATACAAAAAACATCTGTCAACAAAAAAGCCTAAAACCTGTCAGTCTCTCCTTGGAAAGAAGTCTGTAATGTGGACAGGCAGAGTCTCTGCCATGTAAATGTAACCATTACCACAAAAAGCCTGTCTAGATCAGAGATAATTATAAAACTTTGGGGAAAATATTGTACATGCTCTGAGACATCAGTGTAAATTGCAGAGCTGGGAGCCAACAGAGATATTCCGTCCTCTCGGAGTAGGGGTACAAGAACCTAAGCATTATTTTCTCTCAAGTTCCAGTTACAAGCTCATGCACTTCAGGACAGATTCACCAACACAAGTGGCAACCAAGGATGAAACAGGTTTAAAAAGAGAACTCATCTAACCGGCACAAGACAACAAACCGTGATTAAATAGTGCAGAGAAGCAAGTCAGAAAAGAGCCAAGACAATAAGGCACACTCAAAGTGTAGGAAGAAAAGACTGGGGAAAAAAGCACAGGGGAGGAGAAAGCACTGTACAATAAATACTGAGAAGACAAAGCACAAAACAATGCTATAAAGCTCTAAATAAATAAATCTTGGATTGAATATCCAAAAAAGGGATTTTTAACCTTGATCTTTCTATCGTTCCATTCCCCTTCTGCAACTTGGAGCCATACCTTCCTCAGTCACCAATGTACTGCAAAATCAATATAATAAATGTTTGTACGGTGTTCAGGGAACACAGCACCGATCACTACTGAAAAGCTCCTAAAATCTCAAGTCTTTAAATGAGGTAAGACTAAGAACTGGAGACACAGGAAGGATGTCTCTTATGTTCACCAATAATAGCAAGTAGCCTTTCACTGAGGAAGTACTGGCCAATTCTGCGTGAGTAAAGGATGCTTTGCAAGAATAGTTTGCAACTATCCCACTACAGGCTGGATAATAACGTAAACCTGCAAGTGGGACAAATTTAGAATTTCTATTTCCCATATAGATGTTCAACGTAAGTCTAGCAGTATCTTCAAATAGGTCTGTGGGTGCAAAAATGCTGAGATTTGGTGTATTACAATGTTCTAGTAGTATCAAGATAGCATAGCTTTTAAAAAGAAAAAGAAAACAAGGTCTTGGCCTGCAGTTTTTCTATCTATCACTATCAATAAATTATTCCCTAGAATTCTGAAGAAGGGTTACCTGTTTTATGCTTTCAGAAAGCAGCCCGGCATACGGTTTCTGCGAGAGGTATTTCTGATATGCCTCCAGGACCATCAATGCAACTTCAGAATGGACAGGTGGATCCAGATGAAGAGTATTCTGCTAAAAACAGAATCATAGCACAGAACTTTGCATCCTTTAAAAGGTCTCTACAACTGTATCACTCAGTTGCACTACAGAGAAATAAATTTGAACAGCCAAAAAGAAATCAAGTATTGTAATACCTACGCAAAAATCTTGGCCAGTAAGAAAAATTTTGGCGTAACATTGAAGAATAATGAGCTCACACTGGGCAATACAAAGCTCAACAGTTAGATTATTTCCAGAAAAATGTGACCACAATCACTTCTCACGTGCATTTGGTGGATTTATAGCAATTAGTCCAAAAACCCATAGATGGCATTTTAAATTACATAGTACAGACACCGTAAGTCTTGCCAAAACCAAAAGACACAGTATGTTTTTTGTATCAAAACACAGTAATTCTTCTTATTGGTTGCCACATTAAAGAATGATATTTCCCCATATCAAAGGGTACAGACATGACACTGTTATTGCACAGCAAAGACCTCACAGTTAACTTTCCCTACCATTCCTTTGATTTCTTGATTGTCATCAAGAAACAGGGAGAAAAGGTAAGGCGATCTTCATGTACAAGCATCAGCCCAGCAAAAAGAAGAGTCAGTATGACCAAACGCACAGATGCTAAAATGGATCACTGAGCACAGGCAACGGTATTTTTCCTCCTATCTATTTCTATTTCTCTCTGAAAAAGCATTCACCCTCGATTGGATCCTGAACCGATGGTGCTCCTAGAGTAACCCATTCTACGGAATATTTTCCAATCATTTAAATAATGTTCACGGTTTTGAAATCTCTAATTTCCAATCATTAGTTTTATTGTATTGTGGAAAATACACCTGGATACCAGCCTGCAAACCAGAGACACACCTGTCTCATACACACTTCTTGAGGATTCCTCTATTTCTGCAGCCACAGATAATCAAGTGAGTCACAAAAATTGTCCTGTCAGCTGTTTCCTCTTGTTTAGAGAGAGGAAACTCCTGCTTAAATCTCTCTTAATCCCAGCTGCAGCACTACAAAAAAAGCAACACAAGCAAATCCTCAGGCAGAATGCTGCAACATTATTGTTAAGGTCCCATCCTATGCCATCAGGTGTACAGCCATCATATAAAAGTATGCATTTAACTGTTTTCAAATTCAGTTATAGTCCCAGGTTGAGTAACGCTGTTACTCTGTAAAACTGACCAAGTCCAGGCCACCTGCTTTTAATACATACATGCTCACCGAATCCCCAGTTTAGCCCTTCCAAGATAATGCAGGCTAGTTTATTCTCCACTGTCGTTAGACCGTAATTTAATAACCAGTCACGAATCAGTGCTATCTCAGATGAAGAAGGCTTCCACAGGTGCAACGGCAGTTCTTTAAACAGATATAAAGAAACCTTTGAGGGCAGAAAAGGAAAAGGCTGATCAGTATTCAGTATGGAACAATAATCAGCATTATGACCTTCTACCTTACAGAGTGATATGATCAAAAAAAGCCATGGACAGGTTTTTAAACACAATCCATTCATACAAAGCCATATCTTATAAAACAGACTGGTATGGCCTCTAATTTTAACTGTGTACCTGCTTTAAACGATTGGACGGTAGCACTCACCATCCCAACTTTCTCGATTGTCTCTCTAACTCGATCCAGCAGTACAGAAACAATCTGCGTATGGACGCTGGCGATGGCTCCCAAGAGTTCTCGACCAACTTTTGAAAATGTCTCTCTTGTGGAAAGGCTAACATAAGAAACCTGAAAAGATGAGCAGAGAGAAGTTACTGATTATGGCTGACCTTCACTGACACAACAATAAAACATCTTTTGGAAAATATAGAACTAAATTGCTCTTGCTGATCGTGGACAAAGTTCATAAATGCCAATATTAAAACTGAAACTGATTGCCCTAGAAGATATGGAAATCATTACTTCACAGTGCCAAAAAAAAGTCCAAAACTAAACACAGCAACACCACCACCACATACACACTTAAACAAAAAAAAACACAAAAGCAAAAAAACCCCACCCACACCAAACCAAAAAACACACCACAAAAGAAAAAACACCACACAAGGAATTTCAGAGCTACGAGTTAGATCTGTGTAAGAAAAATAAAGCAAAACAAAGATATTTTTATTCATTTGTTTCATTCAGCCTTTGTCTACAGAAAAACAAGCGCTTCAGGATATTTTAATTCAGTACTAGATTATAAGCCTCAGAAGCAGCACTTTCTTAGTTCCATGGCAGAAGAAACTACAGAAGCCATGAATGTTTCACACCTTCCACTTATAAAGAAAAAGAGCACATTCATCCTTTTCCTGAAAGGACCATGAATGTTACTTGCCTCATATATCTCCAGAACAATGATTTTAATAAAATCCTCATCAACATCAGCGCGTTTGGTTTGTGCCATCTGAGCAAATGTAGTGAGCAGACAAATTTCTTCCGAGCAGTTCATTGATGTGAGATACTTTTCGAAATTTTCAAGGTGCTCTGGGTCTAGGAAAAAAGGCACATGAAAGAAACATGATAAAAGAAGTGCTAAAAGACATACAACATCAACATTTATTCACAATCCAAACCCAGAGAAAGCATCAGTGACAAAGGAATTATCATCACCCAATGCTTGTAAATCAGTATCCTCTCTTCTGAAGTGGTTGATACCAGCTGCTTTAAAACAAGGTGCAAGAAACACCATAAATATGCTAGTAATTCATAATAAAAGCTAAAACTGATTCAAGAACAGCTGGAATTCAATTTTTAATATTATTTTGATTATGCAACCTCAGTCATCCACAGGAAGAACTGCTTGAATCTTTTTGCTTCTTAAAAATGTTATCACAGTTTTGGCTTCCATTACATACTGGAGGAATTGATTCCATAGATTAAGCCTAAACTATATGAAAGGATTCTAGTTTTTAATCAGCACATAGTCAAGAGAAGATTAAGACTAACCCCATCCAAGCACAGCAGAGAGGTTTTGATCAAGTTGAGAGACTGCCCTTTCCACATACCGTGATCTCAAGCAGCAATTCAACTGGGAAGATCATTCTATGCTGATTACAAATAAAAGTACTCCAAGCATCTAATCCTGGGCGTAGATTGTGCCCAAGAGTTACAAGGGAAGATCAGTTTCAGTTTCTCAAACTCAATACAAGAAAATTACTGAGCGCACTTGTTTGGAAAATATCTCTGAAAACAGAGAACTGAAGTTGCACAGGACAGGAAGCCTAAGGGATGCTTTCACTTGAATTCAAGGCAGGCTTCCTCTTTAAAACAAATAATGAGATGCTGCCAAATGCAAATAAACATTTAATTCTTCAAGGTGGGGGACAACAGGAAGGTAACGGTACAAAGAAACCTGAACAGGACTTAAAAAAAAATTGTTATTTCTTCCAAATAATTTTAAATAGAGTCTGTGCAGCAAAACAAGGACTGAAAGCTGCATTTGAGCGGTAAGATGGCTTGTAGAGCGGTCTGCTTTCTCTGAAGCATAACATGCCAGTAAACACTATGATCTTATCATAGCAGTTGAATATACTAAGAAAGCACTCATTGTGGCACTCAGCTTTTTAATCTGCACAGGCATATGCTCAGCATGCTTGCGATTAAACACTTGCACTTAGGTTACATTCTATTTTAAGGGCTTTCAAGAATTTTGCAACTGTACTTCAACCTGAGAAGGTCAGACTTGCACAGCCAAAACACCTCACGAACAGCGTGCTAGCGGATTTAAAGAGTTTTTTCCATATAGTAAGGTAAACAACACTCCTGACAGATACAACAGACATACAGGGGATTCTCATCCATTTTCCTAATGCTAACTTTTGTGCTTATAGTAGAAGTTACGAAGCACTAAGCTTTTCGTCCTTTGTGTGTTTGGTAATGCAGAAGAAATAAAAGAAAGGAAAAAAAAAGGCTATGCCATTACTATATATAAAGGCATAACAGAATGACCCACAGCATGGCAAAGAGGTAGGACATGCAAGTAATGAACGACTGACAGCAATATTAGCACCGTGATGTGTGCGTCTGTGTTTCATGTGGCATAGACCAACTGAGCAACAAAGAGAGGGTTTGGAAGGGGACAGAAGAGAAAAAAATGGATCTGGTAAAGTTAAGGACAAAGACCATAAAAGGAAGGAGGAGGGCTGGTGCGAGCTGCTGAGCACATGTGCACTGGGACCTTCTCTGCTGGAGAAGCAATCTCCCAGCTTCCTGCTTCTCCTGCACCTTCCTCTTCACTGTATCTGGGGTCACCTTTGGACTCTACACACTGCAGACCCCACGCCAACACCACACCCGCACCAGGGCATAGCTTGGGACTGAAGGATGGGAACAAGGGAAAAGGGAAGAAGAGAGACTTCACCTAAATCCTACCATCTCACAGTCGAGCAATGGCATGGCCACCACACAGTTTTTCCTTGACCCAATTCACTGCCTCCTCTGCACATTTGATCACACTACAATTCAAGTTCAGAAAGACCCTAAAAATCAGTGGCCCCTCAAATCTTAATAATGGCAGTAAAGACACTGTAACCGGAAGTGTTGTTCAGCAAGTTCTCATTGCCAACTGCAATGGGAGCAAAGACAGTGCACTCACACAGGCTTCCAACATCAAGAAGAAACTACTAGATCATTGCTTGTCAGTGAAAATGCACGTTCCACAGTAAATTTATTAACATCTGGTCCACACAAGAATACACCAAGTAAATAGACTTCCCGTATTTCCCCAGGGCATTACTTTATATCTGGTAGCTCTCATAGTTCAGAGGTTGTCATAGTAAGTGCAGCTCCATCACCACCTATCCCTTAAAAGTGATTGTGCTCTCACCTCTGTATGTGCAAGACTAAAGCTTTCATCAGTTACCAAGGCTTGCTACCACCTTAACATTCGCCACTCTTTAACAATTCTCAAACTTAATTCAGGAAGGGAAATCAACAAAGTGTCCAAAGAGAATGTTAATGCCGTGGTCTTCTAGGGTATGAATTACAGGAAATTAAGTCAGCATTATATTGGTAAGTATCAGTCAAAAGAAGCTAATTCAGAAGATTAGATGGGTTTCACTGAAAGAACTGCTGATATTCGCTGTCTAGACTTTTATGAAAAATAGTATCGTGCTGACATAACCCACAGAGGAGAATGAAGAGGATAAAAATATCCAGCATCAGCATACCAGAGACTTTAAAACATAAAAGTTAGCTAGAAGCAAAACAAAGCCTGAACAAAACAAACAAAAAAAAAAATAGCAGGGTTTGTTACTTTCAGAGCCGCAACCCACCACATCATACTACATTCTCTTTGTTTGAGACGCAGTAAAAATTTCTTGCCAAAAAAAGATAAAGTCTTACTGAAACAGAGTAACTGTTACTGGTTTGGCTGGGAAGCCAAATCAGATCAGCACATCATAAAGTGTACACGGCTACAGCCTTGTTATCGCTCTCCCACTCTGTGTAAACTGCCTTAAACGTTAGCTCAGCTTGCACAGAGTCAAGACGCTCAGTAACCTCTCAAGATCGGCATTTTCTTTGGCTTCTCCATGAAAAGACTTGGTTGATGTGGTAACAGCCATCTGAGCTACTGGCTAGTTGAAAAGTAAAACTGCCAGAGTGAGATCTGCTCTCCCTGAAGACAGCAAAGAGGCTGTGAAGCAGGGAGTTACCGCTTTTTTTATCTGCCTCCCTATCAATCAAGTCCTGAAATATTTTCCATGAAGGCAGCAGCAAAGGGAAAGTGGCATTCCAGCTGGCTTGTAAACAACTCTGCTATAGCTAAAACCACTGCAATCACCGTGGAGATCAACACAGGACAGAAGTCAAGAGGAAGCAGAAAGAAAAGGTAGCATAAAGGACAAGAAAAGCATCAAAAGACGGCTTGAGAGAAAGGAAACATTGGTAATTGTTGAAATAAGCAGATCTCCTACAATGTAAGTTACAGAAGTCAAAACAAGTAGCAAATTGAGGGCCAGGGGTGGAGGGGAAGGAAGACCGAGGTATTTATACAAATATCCACAGCTCAGCTGACAACAGTCAACAGCTCACAAAAAAAACCTTCGGGACACAGAATTCTTTATTTCAGGATTTAAATCTCGCACTCTAAATACTATCAAAGGCCAAGATGGGATCTGATACACTAACACACAAGATGTACCAACTGCGTGGCATTTTTACAGGTCTCTGAAGCAACCAGCAGCAGTCACTGTCAGAGAGAAAACTAAAACGGTAGTAGATCCAAGAATTCCTGTTAAAATGAGAGTTTGGGCAAACACAAAGACCACAAACTGCCCAAGACACTAAGGCCTCTGGACCAGTCATGCTGCTGAGGTTGTATTTAACAACGGAACCTGCAAAGAATTAAACCTATAGCCCATGCAGCAGTAGCCGAACCTATTAGAATTGGTTCCAAGTGTAGGAGTTCTACCTTTGAGCCTTTGTTTGCAGTCAGCAGGTTGCAGAGTAGAGCAGAGCTTTTCCAGGTGCTCGCCCTCTGCACAGTGCATGACAAAGAAGAGCCTCCAAAGCATGTTGCTGGATAAGGTTCCATAAGGCATCTCGGACATGAACAACCAGACTCCCAACCTGTTGGATTTGAAGAGGCAGACAGAAACAGTTTCACCCTGATAAATCCCGACATTTGAAAGAGAGATATATGCCCACATCTCTGCCACGTAACAGAATCAGGAACATGAGGATGCATCACAGCATCTCGGATTCTGAGTTAACCCCATTCCGAACTGAACAACTGCCCAGAGCTTCCGTCAGGTACCAGAATTCAAGGCGTAATTCCTCCCCATCTTGATGCTACCAATGTGCTGAAAAATCCTGCATATTGCAGTCTTGTTTAAACCATTAAGTACTTAAAGCTACTCTGAATACCAGTTCCAAATATCTAACTCCTCTGAGACGAAGCCAGTACCAATCACACGGGGCAGCATACCTTTTTGCCTTCAGAACATGTAGAACAGCTCTAAAAAACAGCTCATCAAACTCCAGCTGCAATTTTTCTAGAGAGTAGGGATGCGCTACCGATCCATATTGTTTATTGCCGCTAACGTATTGGGCCCAGTGGTCACTCACATGACAAAGTGTCATCCTACACAGCAGAACAAACAAGTTGAAGAAGGATTGTTAAGTATGTCATCACCACATAGAAACGCAGGCAAGTGCAACTGGATCAGAGTCTAGTCACAAGAGACATGTTCAACCCTTTGTCCCCTGGTTTCCAGAGATTTCCCTATAAATAGCGTTTCCCTCCCCTCTTCAGACAGGATTAGTCTAAAATTCCTGTGCTAGCCCTCCTTGGTTTTGCAAGCAAACAACGCATCATATTCTGTTATACTAAATTAGTTTGTGTACAAACTTTGGAGCCTTAAGGTAATCCTGTATGATGAAATGGCAGTACATGCAAAAAGCTCATACAGGAATAATAATGTTGAGAAAGATACTGCTCTAATAACACAAAGAAAAACATGGATTTTGTTTCGTATTTAACTGCCTGGCTATTTAACTACATGGCTAACACAGAGCCATGTAAAGTGACGGCTAAGGATTTAAACATAAGAGCAACTTTTAGGTCCCAATTACATTTGCTTACAGCAACAGTATGATCATTTTCAAGGAGCAAGCTAAAAACCCTAAAACAATTCTCCATAACAACAGAAAGCAAGCAGTAACACTGCTTATAAATAGGGGTGATTCGAGAAACTGTAGAATTTCAGTGACTTTCCAAGACAAGCCTAAGCACATCCCCAATGGAAGTCAGCCTAGTGCTCCCCAGCTCACCCAGTTCCTTTGTACCCACAGCATTTAGATTCTGTAATTCCCCAATTCAAGGCAGCTTTAGAGTCAAGGACTCTGGGATTTCAGGTTCAGAAATCAACTGACCCTAAGCTGACCAACTCTCAGACGAAAATCTACCTAAGAACTGTCTGGTTGTTTTGTTTGTTTCGGTTGATGGGATTTGGTTTTATTTGTTTGTTTGGTGACCTGTTGCCTTTTTTTTTTAAGAAGTTCTGAACTTTAAACCAGACTGTATGAAAAAGACTTAATCATATCAGAGAACATATTTTCTTACTTGATCAGCTGACCAATTCGCTTCACAAATTGTCGGTACCGTGCTCTGTTAAATGTTTCCAACCCCGCAGACAGAAGTTCCACTAAGGAGTTCGCAAAAGCAAAAATCTTCATCATCTCCTGGGGAGTTGTTTTTTCAGGAAAATAAGCACCTAAGACCAAGACAGAAAAATAAGTCTCAAAAAAGGGTAAATCTGGATTTTTTAAAGTAACTTTACAAGCACTGAAAGCAACAATTCACCATATAGCTGGCAAAGAGTTCATTGTTACAGTGAACTGAAATTTATGTTTTGCTTATGACATGAACAATAAACACCTGTTAAGTATGAAAGTACACATAAACTATGCAGGTTATAAGATGTCGAGCAAGTAATTATCTTGATGTACTTGTCCAGAGATTTAGCAAAATAAAGAATGAATAAATAGAGAAAAAACACAGTAACATTACAGCTAAGAGGCAAAGGGGAAAAATCAGTTCAGAAAGCACACCTGTGAGTATAACTACGAAGCAGATCAAAACTAAGGGA
This sequence comes from Stercorarius parasiticus, assembly GCA_013396915.1. NCBI lineage: Eukaryota > Metazoa > Chordata > Aves > Charadriiformes > Stercorariidae > Stercorarius > Stercorarius parasiticus. Next base: position 719,498 of record VWZL01005854.1, read on the forward strand.
AAGGACGCTAACGTTTTGCATGCTAGTATTGCTATAAGTTTTTTCAGTTACCCCATACACATGGCATACAATTCCATCTCATCTATTTAGTCTGTGAGCTGTTGCACAGGTTCATTATTACTTCGCTCAGAGACTCTTATAATGCAGTAGCATTCTTCAGTTTTAGTCGTTAATACAATTAGCGTAAGCAAAATGAAGAATAACTCCTTAGCAGCCGATTTACCTCCAGACTTAAACCCAAGAAACTGCTGAAAGAGTTCATGAAACGGGAACTGTGACAATAGGGCAATCAAGTCATCTTCCAAAAGCAGCATCCAGCTTGTTTCAGGATCCTCATCCTATAGAAGAATACAGTCACTTTTAGTAGCTTTACAATAAAACGTACGGTAAAAGGGCGTCACCATTGTACTAATTACAGTTTGACTGTAAGAGAAAAGCAAAGAAAGTACAAATGAACTTTCCTTCCCACACCCTCAAGCTCCTAAATTCCTCTTTTGTGTGTGTTTCTAGACAAAAGCCTTCATCAGCAAGGAACCAGAACCAGAGGCAACGCTATGTTAGTCCAACCAAGATAAAAGGAAGCACCTATTCAAACATATGTCTACTTCCATTCTCCTTTTGCATGCAATAGCTCGAGTGTTTAAGTTTTTTATCTGTTAATACTCATTCCTGGAAACTCCAGTATATACAGCCATATCTCAGAGATAAAAGGAGAGTAAAATAGACCTAAGTTTCAAACAATGCTTTTTAACTGAACAAGTTCGCTTTTCTTCTTCTACTTCACAAAAATCAATACAATAAGCTTGAGCAAAACCATAAAGGGAACAAAAGGGAAAAAAAAAAGAAAAGAAAAAAAGAAGTCATTTGCTGTACCTCTTCTCCTCCTTCATCGACCAGGGTCCAGTTTCCAGATTCTTTCCCAGATGAAGAGGAGCTTTTCCTTTCACTTGGTTTCATATGGCACATGAAATCCGCCCGATTTCTGATTTTAAGTGGGAAATCAAGTTTACAAAAAATTAGAAAATTCAAAACTCTGAATGAAGTCCTCTTTTAGTTAAAGGAAAATATTAAAATACCAGATACAAGAACACGAAATTAACAAGTATGTCAGAAAGCTGCCTGGCAGAAAAGGGTGTTGGTCAACAGCCGGCTGAATATGGGCCAGCAGTGTGCCCAGGTGGCCAAGGAGGCCAACAGCATCCTGGCCTGTATCAGGAACAGTGTGGACAGCGGGACTGGGGCAGTGACCGTCCCTCTGTCCTCGGCACCGGTGAGGCCCCACCCTCGAGTGCTGTGTCCAGTTTTGGGCCCCTCACCACAAGAAAGACACTGAGGGGCTGGAGTGAGTCCAGAGAAGGGCAAGGGAGCTGGTGAGGGGTCTGGAGCACAAGTCATGTGAGGAGCGGCTGAGGGAGCTGGGGGTGTTCAGCCTGGAGAAAAGGAGGCTGAGGGGAGACCTTCTCGCTCCCTACAACCNTTTTCCAATCTATACAATTCTGTGATTAAAATCTGGACGGGTGGGAGGCACGTTATATATTTTATCTGAAGCACATAGAAGTTTTCACTAATTACTGATTTCATTAACTAGCTTCTCCAAGTACCATGTACTCCTAAATAAAAAAAAGATTAAAAATAAATCAAGAAACCCAACCAGTGTATAAACCAACTTAGCAAAGCCTTTACTCAAGAGCTTCTGTTGCAGAGACAGTACAACAAACAGGCCATCGTGCAAGGCAAGAACTCTATTTCAGAAGTCACAGTAATAAAACATGTGGGTGTGTCAGTCTTCAAAAGCTGCTTGACAGCTGAAGGCAAGCTGCATTGTACTGTGCACAGCAGGAGAACGTACTGCCAAGGTTGTATTTTAAGATAAATGAGTAAAAAGAGCCTGAATTAAACTGTGAATCTCTTATTTGTGCCTGCTTTTATGACTTTGCCTGCAATGAACTTTCAGTTTTACAAGTAGATCATGTGTCATGTTTTCCACTCAAATAATCAAAACATATTTATAAAATCATGTTCACACTTACTTGACAGGAGACATAAGCAGGGCAAGAGACTGCATGAAATGAAAGACACCTGATGGGTTATCCAAGACTCTGATCTGAAATTAAATGCAAAACTCTAAGTAAATCTAAATAAATAAAAGAAAGGGCAAATTCGTATTATCAGAGAAATTCAAATTACAAGTTTCACATTTTTCATTAGCTTTTTGTTGAGACCAGAAAGTATCCATAGAAGACAGTACCCGCACCCCGGAGAAAGTGTAGCTATGGCAAAATATTAGAAGTTGTCTAAAAGAAGTACTTATAGAAATCAGAGGAGAGGGAAAAAAACATCAAAAGCTCCACAAAAAAGACTTTTATCTTTGTTTCATGTGTGCTTTTGGGCACCAGGGGGAATTGGGATGTCGAGCACAGGGGAAGTTAGGAACCTACCATGTTAAGTTAATGGTTGGATTGATGATTTTAAAGGTCTTTCCCAACCTAAATGATTCTATTCTATCCTTTTATTTCATTGCTTGCCTTTCCCCTGTTAGTGTAATTGCAATCCTTTTCCTACAGCTAGATTTCCAACATCTTCCCCTCTTGGAGGAGCAAAAACGTTCTTTGCAAGAATGCCCTGGTGTCTTTGGATATCTATCTGCACCTCCTCTGATCTCTACGGATTGAGCCCTTCCCCTTGCCCTTGAAATTACCTAACCAATAAGCTTTCCAGGGAAACCAGTCCCATTTCAGCACGCAGAATATAAAAATCTGTTCTTCCTCATGCCTTATGCTTCACACAATCTCACTGTCTCATATACAGTTGCTGCTTCAAGTCTAAATATTCTTTCCATTTCCTGGAAAGCACTCCCAAAACCTGCTGCTGCATGAGGCCTTCTGAGGCACACTGCAAGTTCTTGACTCCCTTTCATGGAGTCTCTCTGGCCAAGAATGAGAAGTGCGTTTCCCTGTTAACCTGCTTGTGGTTGGGCTAGCATGGGTAAACAGATGCCTTGACAAACCCCTCACCTTTACCATGATTTCACACACCTGTAAACACAGTGTCCGTCATGAAGGATTGACTAGGCACAAGACACTCTCCTCTCCTACCCACTCCACTCCCACTCCAGCCTTCCAACAAGAAAGAATTAAACATTCACACCTGAATTAATGGACAAGCCCATGCACTGATCCCAGCTGGACACCGAAGGATGTGGTTGAAGAGAAAGAGATGGTCACCTGGACAGCCAATTCTTTGCAACACTGACACCTAATGGGAAGTATATCGGAATCTTGTGAGCAGCTTCAGGATTTATTCCTTTATAGTCTTGCTAACTAGAGTAATACTGGGTTTTTTTCATTTTTCTTCCTATGTTTTCTAAAAAACATCAATTTTCAGAACAAGTTACAGAAGAATATTTAAAAATCTGCTTGCTTGGCTTATGAGCCACAAACTGTTTTCTTTGGTGTAGAAAAATTAATTACAATTGCATTAAAAACTAATTTACTTACAAATCAGCAAGAATAGAAGTTTCTCAGAAGTGACAAGTCTGAACAGTTTAGTTTCAGAATAAGTAAAAGCACAATGAGTATTAAGTCCACTTTGAGCAGTGTTTACTGCTCAGGTGCCAGTCCTTAATACTGCTGACCTCTACTGACTTCATCAGACAAGGGAACTCATTCTAAATATTCACTAACAGATTCGGTTCCTCAAGTAGACCAAACCCCAGAAAAAAATCACCACATGCGGGACAGTGAGAGGAACAGTAACACTTTCAGAAATGACTCCTAGATTCATCCCATCTGTTGGATCAAACAGATATATCCATGGTTACTTTCTTACCAGTCTCTGCAGCCACATGAGAAGGTCACTCTGAAACTGAGGATCTTCAATAACTCTGCGAGTGAAACTGAAAAGGACGCTGATACATTCCTTCAAGTGGCTCAGGTCTGAAGAAAGATTTTCTGAAGGCTTTGAAACTGTAAATTAAAAACAGAATTAAGGAGGTTTGACGAGCAGCTCTCAGTAGTAGCATAAGTACTGGTTTTGGTGCTATATAGAAAACTTGCTCTCTGTATTTATAGATACCAAGGTACTTCAACACAGCTGCTTGTGAAATCTGACAGAGAAGAACACTTTATTTAGAGTACTTTATTTAATCTTATAATTAAGCACTGGACGCTAATTGCAAGAATAATATACTATGGTTACTCTCAAAAAAGGCGCTCCCTCAACATAAACTTTGTAAGAACCACCATTTACTATGCATATAAACTATGTGGTAGTCAAAGGGAGGAGGACTAGGAAGGATAAATATCTGGGGCAGGAGAGGGAGGAATACTTTAGCTAAAAGATAATATTGATACAAACCCAAGTAAGTAATACACCTAGGATGAAAACCAAAAAGACTTCTAATTATTAGGGCTGCAAGATTTCAAATGGTCTTCCAAGAGGAATTAAAGCAGGAAAAACATCCAGCTCGTTTTAGAATTGTGCATAATCAATTTGGAAAAGGGAATGAATTACAGGTTGCCTTTGACAACAGAAGATTGGAGTCCAAGGTGTCCCATCCCACCCAGTGTTCCTCTACAGTAATCAGTGGCAGTATGCAGCTTAGACAGAAGAAGGTACTCCTGCACTCAGCTTCCACTGTCCAGGTGAATAAGTTAAGAGAAATTGAGTTTTTCCTGGGACAAAAAAGTTTCACTGATCCCTGCATAAGATCAGCAGGTTTTAGTATCAGAGGAGAAACACTCCAGTACACAAATTCCACCACAGGACTCCAAAACTACAAGTGAACAAGGCGCTGGGCACCCTAAACAGCATGGGGAGTGGTCCAGACCGGCAATATACCTTGTTCTTGCTGCTGAAGAGCCACTGATCTCAGCAGGGATGAGCTGCTGAGCAACCTGTAGATATATGACTCCACTTGCAACCGGGACAACACCGAAGTGTACGAGTGCAGCGCCAGCGTCTGATGCACGTGCTCTGCTTTGGCTTCAAACAGCTTTTTCAGTTCCCCCAGCACACTTTCATTCAGCTCCACTGTCTGGTAGCGATGGTAACCTGTCACTTTGCACTGATCTGCACAGAGACCCTGAAAAGAGAGCAATTATTTTATTTAAGTGGTTTTGTTATTTTGTTGGGTCAAGCATGTTCACGAAATTAACCTTGACATAACCCTCCCCTCAATAGATTTCAAAGCTTTCATAAAAGGGGTCATTTCACATTTGGAAAAGACAAACTTGTCAGAACATCCTACATACTTATCAGACCTGCTGACTACTAAAGATTCATATCCCTGACTTCTGAAGAAATTACTCTATAAACCCTCAATAACTCAGATTTAGAAACACACACGAAGTGACTTGTCTGTATCACTGAGATGCGAGCAAAACCAGGTTTCTCTACCCTCAGTGAGCGCAACTGCTTCTTAGTTTATGGACTTCCATAAATACTTACATCTGCCATTTTAAAGCTAAAATATGTTCTGAAACAAGATAAATATTTTTCTAAGCTCCCAGAACTGAATATCTATAGCAATTCCCCGTTGTACATTTAAAATTTTCAGAAATGAACTGTACTCTAACTTTTTCCTAAACTGAAATTAAAAGCTGAGGCCAGTCTTCCTCTGTCCTATCTCTAAAAGAAAATCACAATACAGAATATTCCTGTTAACTCTTATGCAACCAGGAAACATGCTTCAGAGACAGCACTTTGGAAGCTTAGCTTGAAAGTATCCCTGTGTTCCCAAAGTTAGTAGAATAAAAATTTTAAATTGGTATAAATAAGACAATTATTCTGGACGTACAATAAATACATTGTGAATTGGGATGGAATAAAGCAAGCAGCAAGCTTAGCCAGCTATATGACGACCAGTGGGGATGTAAGAGTGAAGCCAAAATTGCTTTCAGCGTAGAAAGCAATCAACACAAAACTAAGAGTCCAATGAGGTTCAGTGTTATTCCCCAGGAAAAGATTCAAATCTGTTCAGGGGATGTCTCTCAATCTTTCAACTCTGAGGAACTGCACAGAAGAGGCACTGCACTCATGGAAACAACAGTAAAAGCTATCACATGCATAGGTACTTAGCACCTTTGAACACTTTTGATGATGTGTTGGCTATAAACAGCATCAGAGCACCAGAACAATTTCATTCACTCCCACTGTAACATCCAGATCCAAAAACAAGTTACACAGAATGAGTTTGCAGGAACATTTTTCTGATGCATGCACCAAAGAGTTCCCCAGATGTGTCTGGTTTTCAGACTGAAATGCTCCAAGAGTACCACAACCACCCTGGAAGCAGCTAAAACCACAGGTACACCTATGGAGCAACAGTTACTGGAAGTGGATGGACCTCACGCTCCTGCTTTGAGCAACAGGGTCACCCACAAGCATGACTTGAGCTCCTCTCCAGCTGCCGCCTCTGACAGCAGGACAGTCAGGAATGACATCAATGAAAACTGTCACTCTGGGCAGCAGGCCAGACAGGACATCACCGCTATGGTCATTCTGAAGTCGTCCTCCACCACATATCCCCTGCATCTACAGGGAGTACTGTGATATAAACTTCACCCAACACTACAGGCAGAACTGGCTGTAGACAGTTCATTCTGACTACAGACATGAGTCTGACTCCAAAAGACATTACTAATAGAGATCCCACTACTCTACACTCATCAGAGTTTAAAAATCAAACAGCAAACTGTCTTAAATCTCAACAGAATGGTACTCCAAAGTACTGGGGGACAGTGAGAGACAGAAAGCAAAGGCAATCGTGTCTTTTAAAACAACACAGCTTAAATACAAGAAACCTGACAGCAAGTAAAATTAATGTCTGGAATCGCGTCCAAATAGTTTGAGTTCAAAAGTAGGTTCAGCAACAGCACCTGCACAGTTTTCTGTTCTTCTTTAAAAGTCCACAATCTCCCCTTAACATTTTGGCAGTCTGTCGTCATAGCCTGCAGCTCTGCCTCAGCCAGCAACAGCTGCTTCCTGCACCGCATGTAGTTCAGGAGCAGTTCATAAAATTCATGTCTGTCCTGATGAGCAACACTTTCAAATTCCTCCACATAGGAGTAAACATTCTCCAACCATGAACATGGTTCAAAAATTTTCAGCTGTTCTCTGGTAAATGGCACCAGTTCTGGCTCGGTTGGGAACTCTGGATACAGCTTTTCATTGTGTAACAGTGGTTTAACTGCCATTATGGTTGGTCTCTCATAGGACAATTCAGCTGACAAGTCTGGATAAACCGGTTTCAATCCCAAACGCTGAATACGTGCTTTGGATTTTTCAGAGAGCTGTGAGATACTAAGAGGAAGCTTCTCTGAAGAATGGACAGGAGGATTTTTAACATCCTGTACATTTTCAGCTTCTTTGTCCTGTACAAAGCCGACTACTGTCTGACAGCCAGCAGCACTGGAATGAAAGGTACTACTCGATAAATCAGAGTTTTCTGATCTGCTAGCAACCGCCTCCACAGGGCTGTCCGGTTTGTCTGACTTGCTTTCTCCACTCTTCTCAACGTCCCCCTCACATTCCTCATGGGAACGATCGGCTTTGAACTCTTCTCTATCTGTGGGAGGCTCTGGAGTTACTGCCGAAGACCCTTCATTTGCTGAAGACAGATTACTCTGGGGGATGCCGCACACATCATTTATAGTTTTTCCATCCTCCACTTCATCACTGAGACGAATTTCTGTAAATTCTCCAGGATGTTTCACTTGCACTCTACTGGCTTGAGAAGACACTTCTGCCACAGGAGAGAGGAAGACATCATCAGGCTCTTGTATCTGGGATTCCCCACTACCTCTTTTCTTTTTTTCCTAGGAAAAAAAAAGTTTAACAGCATGTCACTACCAAATAAATCTCTCTCCCTTGCATCTCAAGTCCCACCATCACCAAAACCATCATTTGTCAACATCACAACTCCAAAAGCCCCTCTTAACACAATAATTTTCATAATATTAAAGGTGAAAACAAATGCACCAAACAGATCCTTTTTATTTAGTTGCCCTTTGAAGACTTCCCACCAGCGTTTATTTTCTTGGTCACGTCTTGAACAATGCTTCAACATTTCTATGTAAAAAGCTATAAACATCCCAGGACAGAATCTTCCATTAACGTATAAAATAATAAAAATAACAAGACCCTGAACTCTAAAAAGAGTCCCTAGATTTTACCAAATTACAAAAACTTATGTTGAAATTCGCCTTAAGTTTTAGAGAAATATTTTAAGGAACAGAAAATTACTTTTAAAATAGTACTTTCAGAATAAACAAAGTCTGGAGTGCATCCCTTAATTACATTCTGAAACAATCACAAAGTCGTATAAATACTGAAATACCTATTGAAAATACGTATTACACTCTATAGAGGTAGAAAAACTTAGTAGTGACCTTAAGATGATCCACTTTTAAATTAACTTCAGTTTGGAAGTAAACAGCTCCCATAAACTTAATCTACAGTGCAGATTAACCTCCTTCCCAAAACACAGCACGCAAAATGCTGCTGCACAGGAAGTCAACAAAAATTTTGTCAATTCATAAATCATTTGCCAATTGGTAAGTTGTTTGTGTATACCTAGCAGTTAGGAGCGAAACTGAAAAGAAATAGGTTACAGCGCTCCAGTTTTGGATGACCCAGATAACATAACAAAGATCACAGGTGAAATTAGGAAAGGCTCTCAACATTCCTCCACGACTGGGGAAAAGATGATCGTTTTGGAAACCCGTATCACATATACTTTCACTAAACATCTGACATAACTTTGCCTTATGACAGGTCATACATGAAAACGGATCAAATCAAGGCCCTAGCTAACCTTGATCTCAAGCCTAATTTTACTTCATATATATGCTCACAGCTCCTTTACAAAAATGGCAATACATTGGCTTTGCTCTCGGACTGTGTTTTCCAGTATATTGAAACCTATAAACACTTCTGATCACATAAAACACTTCAGACACACTCCAAGGCTAGCTAAAGCTACAGGTGAGAGGTGAAAAATAGATCAGCACAATTGTTTAAACTAGAACTTAGAGCTATAATAAACATCTTCTGCCAGTTAACTCAAAGTCAGTAATTTCCATAGGACACTATCACTAGATCATATTTTCGACAGTGTGATCCGCATACTCTACAAACATATGCTGGTCCTTTCTCCTCCACAATCTCAAAGTTCCCTCTTGCAGTCCTCACGCAGAAGAAACTCCCTTTATCTTTCAGTAGCATCCTGTATTCCTCCCAAACACCACTGTGAGATAAAATAGTTGCTTTTAAAAATGTATCGAGTGTCTTTCAGTTCTCGCTTTCCAAACAAAAAAAAAAAAGATGCCATAATCATGGATTTCATCTGAGAAAGGACGAGAGAAATCAGATTCTGAATTAACATGAAAGCAAAACCTGCTGTTCTCTCTTCTGAGGGTTTAGCCTTTAAGGCATAGATGATGCCACTACTTGGCAGCTGTGCAGCTGAGCCAGCCTTTCTCCCAGATCACATGAATTTCAGCTTTTTCATCCTTTTTCAAAGTATCACGGCTGTTTCTGATGCATGGGAAGAGTCCTTGATGTGACAGGGCCCCATACTGCATTCTCAAACACCCCTGCGTATTAACAGAGCTGAGCATCATAACAGCAACAAAAATATCAGGAATGGGTCATGTGTAACACTGAAGGATTCTGGATGCTCACACATGACGTTGACAGTGAATTGTTTCACAGTGAATTACACCTAGAAGGGATGGCCAAAGACAGCAGCCAGTGGAGTCATGGTTCACGTGTTCTTAATTAACTGCCAGCATCATCTGTGACTCACTGCCTTCCTGTAGGGAACTGATTCTCTTAAGCAGCAGTCTCTACAGTTAACTGCCTTGCTGATGCTCCGGAGCTAAATCGAAACAAAAACAATGAAGCACTTACTCTCCTAGGATTGCTTTTCCCTCCAATTTTTACTTGCCTTGAGTTCACAGTCGCAGTTGATACATGGATCTAACCCTTGTTTTACAACACAGTGGTCAATTAATCCAAGAATTTATTTTCAAAGGGCTTTGACAGCCATAACTTCAATGCCTTTGCTCTATGCAGTGCTGTTTGCAGGGTGTAGAGCTTAAGCAATTAAGGGAAACATTTCCATTTTGACTCAGCTCTGAGGTAGAAAAGTTCTGAACTGATATATTTCACGAACTACTGAAATTCTGCATAACACAGCTGCAAGGAAAGCAAAGCCTTCAAAAAGCTGTCAGTACTAACATCCTGAACAAGGAATACACCTCCAACAGGATTAAAACCTAGGAAGAATTGTACTTAACAACTGTAGCACCAACTAAGGAAGAAGAAACACTGTCACGTGCTATACACGGTCTCATGTTTTGAGCATTTCAAGGCCAAACCTGTACGTACGAGACGGAATAAGACTATCATCCCACGCTATACTACAACACTGCTAGATGCTGATAAGTTCTATTGCTCTGCGGCTTCACCACAGACACAACTCCAGCTACCTTGCTATGCAGAGCTATTCAAAAACACCATGCACCATAAATAAATTTTAAAAAAATAAACCCAAAAAGCTTATTTACACCATTCTACAGCACAGGAACTCTCATGCCCTTCACTTGGCTACCAATTACTCTAAGTATTCCTACATCGCTTCGGAAAAGCGCTGATGTTCAGAAGCCTTTTCAGAAAAACACACCCCCCTCGCCCTGTTTTCAGCAGAAGAGGAGGAACAAACATGGATATAAGCACCGCCCAGAGCAGCCACTCGTTCCATTACTTTCAAAACAAACATAAAACAGGAGGAACCCCAAACCCGAACCAAATCCTTTGACCAAAGTCCCACGGCGTGTGATAACGCCCTCCTCCCCCCCCAAACACACACACACACACGCACACACACCCTCCGTCGCACTAAACC
>VWZL01005854.1:730551-753553 GCA_013396915.1 Stercorarius parasiticus
GGTCTGGGCGGAGGTGAGGGTCTGGTATAGCGGTCTTTGGGGAGGTCAGGCTCCTCCACAGGGGCCTGGGAGGAGGCCAGGTTCCCCTGTAAGGATCTATAGGGAGGTCAGGCTCTTCCATGGGGGCCTATGGTGAGATCAGGCTCCTTCCTCTATAAGGATCTATGGGGAGGCCAGGTTGCTCTATAGGAGCCTGGGAAAAGGCCAGGCTCCCCTGTAAGGGGGAGTGGATCTATGAGGAAGTCAGGCTTCTCCATAGGGCCCTGGGAGGAAGCCAGGCTGCCTCTTAAGGACCTGTGGGGAGGTCATGCTCCTTGATAGGAGCCTTGGAGGAGGCCAGGCTCCTCTAGAGGGGCCTGTGGGGAGATCACACTCCCCTATAAGGATTTATGGGGAGGTCAGGCTTCTCTACAGGGGCCTGGGAGGAGGCCAGGCTCCTCTGTAAGGACTGGTGGGGTGTTAGACTTTTCAATACAAGCCTGGGAGGAGGTCAGGCTTCTCCATAAGGGCATGGAAGGACACCAGGCTCCCCTGTAAGGATCAATGGGGAGGTCAGGCTCCTACATAGAGCCTGGGAAGAGGCCAGGCTCCCCTATAAGGACGAGCAGGGAGGCCAGACTGCTGCTAGAGGGAATGTGGGGTGGGAAACCAAGCCCCTACTATTGAAGATAAGGAGTGTGAGATCTCTTCTGCCTGCACTGTAGCAGGACCTAGAAGCGCCGTTGAAGTGGGGCAGCCTCTCCTGCAGCGCCTGAGGGTCCTCCAGCCACAATGGAGCTGCTGGCTTAGCCTGGGTGCCAGGCACCACTGCCCCTTGTGATCCTGCCCCTGGCACCCAGTTGTCCCCGGGGAGCCGCAGCTGAAGCTGAGTCCAAGCCCCACTGGGAGCAGAAGTGACTTCTCCCAGGCCTCAGATGGATGAGCCCCGACAGCGCTCAGGCCCACCTTGTAGAAGACATTGTAGTTGACAAGTTAATGATCCTGAACAGGCCATGTCTGCTCTATTGGACCTTGTACTCAGGGCCTGAGGAGCATGGTACCCCATGGTATCAGCCCTTACCACACCTGTGTGGCCTTGCATATATCTGGAAATGCAGCAAGACGTTCTCGTGTGAATATCTCTTATGAATAGAGCTGTTTTCTTCTAAGTAATTTATATATTACCTCGAAGGACCAAAAAGGGAGAGGTCTGTTGGATTCTAACTGAAGATGGGGTATCCAGCATCTGAAAGGATGTAGGATTTGCTCACTAACTGTATTCTTATTATTATTCTGTCTTACTAAAGCAGTTATCTTATTAAGGCATTCGTTATCTCTGTCTCCCTGTGGGGCACCCCCGGGAGGGACGGCAGGAGCTGCGCAGACAACACTGCTCCAAGAAGCTGGCACAGCAGGTTATCAGGGTCTGTAGGGAGGCCAGACTCCTCCAGAAGGGCCCGGGAGGAGGCCAAAATCCTCTGTACCACTTGGAAGACAAGCAGCCAGGGGAAGTTACTGAAGATAAAAAGCCAGTTCAGCACTCATGGGCACACAGACATTCTTCCCAGTAGCTATGTGTCTGGACATTCCTCTTCCAAGCCAGGGTTTGCTGGGCTTTAGGTCTATTCAAAAAGTTGGTGAATTCAGAGTTAGAACCAGCACCCGTATTTTGGGATTACTTCTGTGCATTTAGTGAATGTGCAAGCCAAGTTTCAGCCTCAGTGGGGACATCTGCATCCAGAAAGCCTAACACCATCTAGTCTGCTCAGTCAGATGAAAAATCTCAATAAAGAAACCATACAATGTATTATAGAGTAGATACTCTTCCAGGGGAAACAACCCTGCGTGGTCTGCAGTTCCTGGCTACTCACAAGGACTTGTTCTCATGCCAGCCTTTCGTGGTGTGTTCTCTCCCACACCTGTCATGGTACCGAGCAAGTACTGAAATAAAGGCTGAGGAAGGATATGCTCTTTTAGAATCATAGAATCATAGAATGTGTTGGGTTGGAAGGGACCTTTAAAGGTCATCTAGTCCAATCCCCAAAGGCTTCCTTCCAGGAGAGGCAACTCACACCACCCGAACATCCAAGGGTGCTTGAGGGTGTACCATTCCCAGCCCCGCCAGAAAGTGAATGTGACAACATTTAAAAAAAAAAAAATATCCATCACACGAGTCTCAAAACTTATGTTTAAAATATGTATTTAAAGAACTAAGACTACAGCAGGCTGCTTCAGAACAATATTTGTACACTTGGTCTTTCAGAAAAGAAATAGGATAACTGATTCCCTGACGTGCACTTTGTACAGTTCATTCTAATGCGGTAGGGTTAAAGCTCACCATGATCTTCTCTGCACAAGGATATACAGTAAAAGCCCTGGGGACTGGTGGACTTACGCACACACTGAAGTCATGCAGATTCAAGTTGAAGAATTACCAAGTCCTGTTGCTCCAAAGTTAGTCACCTGGCACCAGGTTTAGACAGCAAAACTGTGTCCTAATCCCCATGTCTTGCATGCCTGTGTCCAGTGTCAGAAGGTGGTGAGGAGCTGTTAAGCAACACTTCACACACGGACTTCGGAGAGACCGGCAGCCCCGAGGCACGGGAGCTTCTGAAGCAAAGCCATAGTCATATATACGGTAACAAGAAGGGCATGAACTTTGAGGAGACCTGGTCAGGAAACGAGTTTCATGGCTCCAGGCCAACATTAGTAGCTAAGTTTGTTTCCAGCCGTGCATAGACAGAATGAGTCCAAGTTCAGGGATTCCCAGAAGTTAATCAAATGGAGGTCTCCAGAGCCTACCAGGGACAAGCTATATCATAAGCCTAAAACACCCCAAGCCCCTCATTGGAGAGGTGGTTGGAAGAGCTGACCGACTTCTTCAGATCCTCAATAATGCTGTAGGGTGCAGGACTTCCCAGCAGGTTTCTGGCAGCACAGCATCTCGCTTGGTAGCTGCGCTGTGGACCAGGCAGGATGCAAATTGGCTTCCAGTATCAGCGCTTAAGCTTGGAGCACATCTACAGCTAAGCTGGACACGTGATGTAACCATTGGTGCTCCTCTAAGCAAGCTCCCTGCGACATGTGACTGAAATGAAATCTAAATTACAAGTTTAATCACCATTAATGAAAGACTTTAGAAACAGGCAAAATGTGTAACCTGAGATCTGTGTGAGATACATATGCCCTGAACACAAGCCAGCATGCCCAAAGCATTGCGTGGTGCTCCCCTCGGCACATAGCACTTCTCTAGTTGTTTGGAGCATGGGAGGCTCCAGCCTCTCCCAGATGGCTGCACTTTAGAAGAAATTCAAATCAAAAACTTCTTTGGACACAGAAGATCCCCCTGTGTTGGGGTCCATCGCTTATATTACTTTTCTTCCCCTAAGGGTGAAGATGGGATATCCGCCCAAGGAGTTTGCTGATCAAAGGCACAGATTTTTAGCAGGCACTTTCTGAATGTACAAGTAATTATCAGAGTCCGCAAATACTTTCTTAAAATGGAGAAGCACTTCAGCTCTGTGTGGCCGGGAGTAACTGGAAGTGCCAGCTCTGCCATTCTGGCCAGACCGACCGTGTCTTCTGCATGGAGAACCTACAGAACAGGATTGACAACGTCTAAACCACAGCTCCAGCTCAGACCAGCAATGGGAGGGCTGACATGATCATCACTCCCAGTCAGTCACCTCAAAATGTCTTAACTGGTGGTCTATCTTTCTCCACTGTCCCTGTTCTGTGCAGCTGCATCTCATATTAAATTGTTTCTTCATCAAATAGGAGTACTTACTGTGGCTGTTAGTGATGTATCAAGCTGTAGCCATCAACTGTGGCATAATCAGGCTCACCTGAAACACAGAGCACAAAAAATTAGGTCTGCTCATGAGAAGTGCTCATTACGAGACTTTATGCAGGACAGAAACACCATGCACTGGCCACCCGTATTAAAGGCATGGGAGATGGGACAGAGTGAAGCTCAAAGAGATGGCTCGATTTGCCCAAGGAGCCAAAGTAGGACCTCATTTTACCAAGTGCCACTGGAGTATCCCATCACTGCTGTGGCACTGGCAATGATACAGCTCATGCTGCTGAAGTAGAGAAGGGCCCAAACTGCAGAGACTGGTGGGATCCCAAGCTTAGACATCCTTAAGCTTAAGGAATGCCTAGACAGAGTGCTTTGATCACAACTTCTCCTGGGTGAAACCTTGCCCCCAAAGTCAGCACCCAACTTCCCAGCATCTTTCAGTGGGGACTGGACTTACAGCAGGAGCTTCACCTAAAGCAATCCCTTTAGAGAGCTAAAGCTCATGACCTGATTGGGAAGAGCAAGAGAGAGAGATCCTCTGTGGGGCCAGAAGCCCCATAAAGCAAATAACTCACCTGGTGCACTGGTCGGGGTGGGTAGAGGTCCCCTCCTGCACAGAAGGAAACACAGAGCTGAGGATCTGTGTGGCCATGGGACTCCTGTTACCCTGTCTTTGTGATCCCCAGCTCCCTCCCAGAGCTCGTGGAAGGGCAAGGTGGTTTGGCCAGCCTGGGCTTTATGGAGGCCTGATACCAAGGCATGTCATGGTGGGCTCACCACTGACACCCTGCTTGGCAAACACAGGAACTGAAGCTGATACGGTAGGCGAGAGGAAAAAATAACCAAAGAGCATCAAGTTGTGGAAACATTCACAAGTGAGCCTCAAGGCATGCCTTTTCACACGCCTCTGCCCAGAGTGAGACATCAGGAAGCCATAATTGGACATGACTCCTTTCCCAGTGTGACAGCCAAAGCGGCATACTCATCTTTAGCATGAGTCTTTAGCCCTGAATCCTCATCTTCCCACCAGCAGAAGCATCCTTCACCCTGTCCTTCCTGCCCTGTCCCAGAGGAGTGTACTCAGCTCTACTGTTCCTCACGCTACCCACGCATGCTTTTAACTGATCCATCTCTCCTCAGGTAGAGAGACGACATGGAGAACCATGCAGGGAAGCCCAGAAGGTTTCATCTTGGTATCAACGGCTGCTCTAAAAGGGAGCTCAGACTGTTCCTAGAGAGAGCAAGACATGAAATTCAGTATTCCCCAGGCTGTCTTGCTTTTCTGCTGAGTACTTCAGCTCCTCACCTCCATGCAAAGGACTTCTCAAAGCAGCTTGGAACCAGAAAAAATGAGCACACCCTCACCAAAAGCACTTTCAGAATAATATTCCCACCCATGAGAAGGAAGAAATCACCCCACCAGGGGGAGCAAAAACTTCTGACTGGGCTTGAGGGAGTCCTTGAAGACCTTATAATAGGCAGCACATTGGCATAACTCCAGCTGTGGAGAGTGTTGGACTACATAGCATGGGAAATATTTTCCTCTCATACTCCCACGTCAAGACTCCGACAGACTGAAAGCAACAAAATAGGCTGCTGCTGTCTTTTTTGGAGAGCATCATTTGCAAGGGCAATTGCAATTGTACATGTTACGTGCCTTACCTTGATATAGCTACAGGAACTGGGCTTCTCACAGGAGTTGCATTTCTCTGTGTATTATAGTAGTTTTCATAAACAACAGGAGCTAGAAAAAGTTAACAATAGTAAAGCACAGAACTTTTATAAGCATAAACCACTTGTAAAGACCACCATTCAGATGCTAAGTCTTTCCTCTCTGTGGGAAAATGCCCGATCAGGAAATTAAAAGTTACAGAAAGGGGAGATTATCTTCAGGAGCTGGTGATAAGTGGCAGAGACTAGTGCTGCATGCCAGTGAATGAAAGGAGGGATGTTGCAAAATCAATGTTTTTTGCATCCAAACTGATGGTGATCGGAGCAGCAGCTCCATGAGGAGTGCAAGTGAGCACTACTTTGTGAGATGCTACTGAGCTCTTACCTGGGGCCAGACTTCCAGTTTTGCGTAAATTTACGTAAAAATCAATATCCTTCTCAATGCTGCACATTTCTAAACTCTTGCGGATCTCCTCATATTTCTGCAACAGGGAAATAAAAATCATTTCTCTACATCAGGTCAAAAACTAAGAGGTTTTTTCGCAATTCTTTTTCACACATGGGGTGAAAGCCCAGTGCTCACCCAGGACACAAGCCTCAATAGTAGGGGAATCAGAGAATCACAGAATGGTTTGGGTTGGAAGGTACCTTTAAAGGCCATCTAGTCCAGCTCCTCTGCCATGAGCAGGGACATCTTCAACTAGATCAGGTTGCTCAGAGCCCCGTCCAGCCTGGCCTGGAATGTTTCCAGGGATGGGCCATCTACCACCTCAAGGCAACCTGGGCCAGGGTTTCACCACCCTCAAAAAATGTGGGAATCCCAGAGGAAACCTCATCTGCAAGAGCTCTGGCCAAAACCTTCTGCCGGCACACTCATGCTGGTGTCTGGTGGCCAATCGAAGGCCACAGCCCAGCTCAGACGTAACACAACTCGGTGCACAGGAAAGCAAATTGGGTTCTGCTTTCCAAACAGAAAAATGAAGATTTTCGTTTGATGTACCTCATCATTCTGGACACAGTCCTGGGAGAGCTGGTTGACGTGAAGCCAGAGCGCATTGCGGAAGTAGTTGATCCGCTCACACTCCTGAGTCTCAAAGAACTGTAACAACACAGACAAAACAGCCCTAATGTCTTTAAAATGAGAGCAAATCTCTTTTATCCTGAATGTTTCTCATCCACGAGTACCACTACAAAGATGACTGTCCTCAGCAAGGAGCAGGTGGTGGTGGTCCCCTGTAGGAAACATGGAAACCACAAGTCCTCCAGAGGAGAAATCACCCCTCTACGCAACCAGGTATTTCAAAGATAAGTGTTCAGCTTGGGAAGGTCTTCAGGACCCATGTGGAAGGGGTCATCTGGCAAAACGCTCCCTCTGGGGAGATCAAGCCAGCTTCTAAAGGCAGTCCATGTTCCCTAGGTCCCAGTTCACTTCCCTCCCACAGGTATGGAGTGATAAAAAAGCACTGGGGATGTATGAAAACAGAGGTGCATTGACTGGTTGGTCTTCTCCCTCCTTCCTGCCCAGCCCTTTTCCAAGCAGGTTTAAACCCAAGTCTTTTGAAATCTGCTGTCTGGTATACCTCAATTTCAAATGCCTTTACACATTTTCATGAAAGATAACATTTCATCCCAAGCGTACCTATGCACTCATTATCAGTTATGACCTCTGCAACACCTCAAGGGGAAAACCTCCACGTGATCCATCCGTGGAACTGAAACTACTGCTTCCCACCCCGCACCATCAGAGAGGCTTTTGGAGACCCCAGGCACCAAAAGCACACCAGCACCAGGACACCAACGCATACCACACAAAATAGACAGCAAATTCCGTTTCAAAAGGAAAAAGTAAAATAGAGACCTGAGGAGAAATAGCTTAGGAAGGGATCAGCACAGCTGGGAATGGGAAGGTTGTCTGCAAGCTTGCAGCAGACCTGGGCTAAAACCTGGATCTCTGCAGTCCCTGTCCATCCCTCGGTCACAGATCACAGGTGGCTGCAAGACAGAGGTCAGCAGCAGAGCAGCTGCATGGTACTCTCACCACCAGCTCTGGACTTCCCCAGCACATGCTAGAAATCCTTGCTAGACCACTTGGCTATGAGCCAGTCTGCTTTAGGCCGATACCACCACTCGGAGGGTTCCCACGCTAACGTGTGGTCTGTGAGATATGAGGCAAAGGGCTCCCGGTGTGTGGGGATGGCTTCACCCAACCTGTGTCACCAGCCCACCACCAGCCTCTGCTGCAAAGTCTTTCGAAGTCTTTCAGAGTTTCAGAGACTGCTGGGTGGTGTTGCAGCTATAGTACATATTGGCCTCGAGTCACCAGGTGTGCAGAGGCGACCATGACCGTGACTGTTCAAGAGGACGGCCACACCGAGCGTGCAGGCAGGTAATGGGCAAAAATGTCACTACTTAGTGCATTGATTCTGTCAATTTTAAAAGGTGATGGAAGAAAAAAATAACAACAAAAAAATAGTGGACACGCTGAAGTGGTGGGACCTTGAATCCAGAAGCCAAGTGTGAGACACACGTAGGGTTAGCCACAACACATCCTGCTGCTTCCCCGCCAGAGGAATACAGAGAGGGCAAATCTGTGCTATCCCTGACCCCCGCAGCAAGGGATGTACATCCAGAGGACCACCTGGCCATCTGAAGGTGTTTCAGGGCGTTTACCTCGCAAGCTTTGATATGCTCTTTCTGCCATTCTTCCCGGATCTTCTCCAGTGTGGTAACGCTCTGCTGGTAACTCCTGTCTGCGAGAGAAATCACATTGTCATCTGATTAACATTAATTAAAAAACCTCTTCGCTAGAAGGTCATGTGTGAAGTCTGAAAGGGACGTCAGGGAGAAAGCAGCACCAATGCATGAGCTTGACTGTGGGTAGGCATTGCAAGGGGACACAGAGCCACACAGCAAGGTGGAGGGTCATGCTGCAGGGAAATGGTGGGAGTAGCCTTGGTGGAGCCATGCAGGCTTCTCCAGGGCAAGTGCCCACCTCCAGTATCTTGGGGATATAATCATAGAATCATAGAATGGTTTGGGTTGGAGGGAACCTTGAAGATCACCTAGTTCTAATACCTCTGCCCTGAGCAGGGGCACCTCCCACTAGACCAGGTTGCTCCAAGCCCCGTCCAACCAGGCCTTCAACACCTCCAGGGATGGGGCAGCCACAGCTTCTCTGGGCAACCTGGGCCAATGTGTCACATGCCTGACCCAAGAGCTGGAGCTTGCCCAAGAGTCATGCCATGGCTTCACAAACCCCTGCCCCAGGAAACGCTCCCCTCGCCCTCCAAATGCTGCATTTCCACACTCACCTGAGTCCTCTAGAGCTGATTTTGTCTGAGCCAGCTTCAGGAACAGCTGCCAAAAATGGGAGAGAGAAGAAAGGTAGAGGAGAGCCCTGGTGCATCACCGACGGCACTGCAGCCCAACTGGGGAACTTCACCAGCCCTCCCATCTCACCTCAAAACACAGAGCTGGGAGAAGAGTCACGAGACAGGAGAGCTGCAGGAACAGACCTCCCCTTGACCCCCTGCCCCACGGCCACCTGCCTCTCCGTACCTTCTCCTGCTGCTTCTGCGTCACCAGGTTTGCGTTGCGGTGCACAGCCTGTTCCGCCTCGTCCTTATCCCTGCAGCGCTGCTCGTAGAGCCGCTTGGCCTAGGAGAGCCACCAAACAGGGCAGGAGCATGTCAGCACACAACGAGATGCAAATACAGCTCATGCAGGAGACTTGGGAGGAAAGCACAGCCTACAAGTGAAGAGGTGGAGGCAGGCTGCCAGCAGGGCAGGGAGACAGCACACGAGGTCCCAGATGCCCTACTGCTTGGGCAAAACCAACCTCACAAGACAAGCTGATCTTTGTTTGGGATGAAGAGTTCATGGCAGTCGAGTCATGACACCTAAATCACTCGTATCCAACCCTGCAAGGCTAGCCCTGGCCATGTCCCTGGCGTACTCTTCAGATTTTCTGAGCACACCCTGCATACCCCTTGTGCAGACACAATGTCGAGAGTTGCAGCAAAGGAAGAAGGCCCTTGTATTTAAGTCTTCCCCAGCACCACACGTGTGTGTGTTAGCAGCATTAACCCCCACGGCAAGAAACAGCAGCACGTTTGCTTTACCTCCATGGTCTTCTTGTACTGCAGATTCCTGTTTTTGTGAATCGCCTCCATTATCAGCTCTATCTGTGGAGGCAACAGACCCAGAGTCAGCACATCACTGACCATCGAAGCCCCAGGATGGACTACGTGGCTTAGGAAAGGAAGAGGCTCAGACCAGATTGAGATGGGTGTAAGGACCTTCATCCACCCAAAGCATCTTCACAAAACCCATCTTATGTTATTCTATGATCTAAGCCTCCACTTGTATATGCAAAGGAGCTCTACAAATGGAATCCTAGCAGTATATAGTACTATATCAAATCCATAGGGCCTGGCAAAATTGGGAAGCCCACTCCGCTCTGCAAGGTCCAAATGAGACACTCACTCTAGCAGTTTTCCCTCATTTTCCAGACAAAGGAATCTCAAGACAGAAGTTAAAAAGTTTTAGCAGACCCTATGGAAATCATCCAGCACTATACACATGCTTTAAAAACATCCCTGATTGAGGCTGGCACCCCTGGAGCTGAGCCACTGCTATAACTGGCCCCAAAATGCACCCAAAGGAGAAGACGCGACAGTGAGAAGAAGGAAGCTGGAGGTTGCCGCACGGTTCACCAACATGGTTGCAACACATAGGAAGGAACTCGGGACTTCCTGGCAGCGGCAGGCACTGAGGGCGTGGAGGGGGCTGGGGCACGGTGGGAGGCACTGGCCAGGAGCAGCACATCACCGGGGTGGGATCGACACCCTGCAGCGAAGACACATGCTCCCGCGGCGCCTCACCTTTTTCCGATGCAGTTTTTGCTTTTCCCTGAAGTCCTCCATTTTCTTCGCTTCCTCCCGAAGGGTTTGCGCCAGCTGGATGTGACCTTGGCCCACGTTGTCTATCTCTGCAAATAAAAAAAAAATTAGATACATATATGTATGCATGCTCTTAAAAAGACTCTGTTGCTCAAGTCAACTGTTGTAGCTGACGTCGAACTGATCTGATCCCACATCATACGTCCCCTTGCAGAAACATAGAAAAGCAGCAGCACTTTTGAAGTGGCCTCCAAGCAGCGCTTGCCTGTGTAAGGAGCTATTCAGAACCAGCCCTGCTGGGGCCAGCCCTTCAGTTTAAGAAAAACCCCATCAAAAGAAGTTATTCAAATGAGCAGGGTCACATCTCCCCCCCTCATCCAGATGAATTCGGGCACGTTAAAACACGTCACACCCTGCAGAAGCTGGCTGAAGGAAGCATTGCCCCAGGCTACCAGACAACCAACCTGGGCCACAGAAAAACTAATGCTAAAAAAACCTCAGGCTCGTCTTCCTGCAGGTGAGCGGCCATACCATGAAACACCACCCCAGCAAGTTCATCAAAGGAGCTAAGCCAAACTGCAGTTCACAGTGCAGTTTGTTTCAAACCCGCAGCTATTAATAGTCAGCTGCTGCAAGGGCTGAGCCTCGTTAGGAAGGTCCACCGAGGGACAGGACAGCAGACAAACCTAGCTGGGGTGGAGGGTCGACTAGGCACAGGACAGCAGAGTACTAGCCCTCAAGGTACAAATGCTGCCTGCCTGTACCCTGGCGGACTGTGACACACGGCAATGAAGGGACAATGTAAAGTGGCCAAAGCATCATCTTTTAGATGCTCCAATTAGAATCATAGACTTATAGAATAATTTAATTGGGAAAAGACCTTTAAGATCATCAAGTCCAACCATTAATCTAACACTGCCAAAACCACCACTAAACCATGTCCCTCAGCACCATGTCTACCTGGCTTCTAAATACCTCCAGGGATGGTGACTCAACCGCTGCCCTGGGCAGCCTGTTCCAATGCTTGACAACCCTTTCAGTGAAGAAATTTTTCCTAATAGCCAATCTAAACCTCCCCTGACACAACTTGAGGCCGTTTCCTCTTGTCCCATCGCCTGTTCCTTGGGAGCAGAGACTGACCCCCCCTGGCTACCCCCTCCTTTCAGGGAGTTGTAGAGAACGAGAAGGTCTCCCCTC
Source organism: Stercorarius parasiticus (assembly GCA_013396915.1). Taxonomy (NCBI): domain Eukaryota; kingdom Metazoa; phylum Chordata; class Aves; order Charadriiformes; family Stercorariidae; genus Stercorarius; species Stercorarius parasiticus. The sequence goes on from VWZL01005854.1 coordinate 742,102, forward strand.
AGCCTCCTTTTCTGCAGGCTGAACAACCCCAGCTCCCTCAGCCGCTCCTCACAAGACTTGTGCTCCAGACCCCTCACCAGCTCTGTTGCCCTTCTCTGGACCAGCTCCAGCCCCTCAATGTCTTTCTTGTGGTGGGGGGCCCAAAACTGGACACAGTATTCAAGGTGCAAATTACTTTGTATGTGTGTGAAGAGGGCAAGGCAAGCCAGTCAAATGAACTCCAGATGAGCTTCCCATGCATAACTTCTGGTGTACAACACAAGCACAACTTCTGAGCTGCAGCCAGCACCAAAAGCCCAAGAGATCCCCACAAGGATGCCCCATGGGTCTCCTCTCCCACACATGCCCTGGAGCACCCCATCCCAAACCCCATGTGCTGAACAGAGACAGGCCAGGAGGACAGCCTGTGCCTGACCCCAGCATCACACTGTTTTGAAGGTTTCTCTGCTATTTTCTCCCCCAGCAGTTGCCTCCAGGCTTTGGTGCTGCCGAGTGTCCTGACAGCCACGAAGAAGAATTACTTACGTTGCTTGAAAACATCCAGGGATCTCTTCAGCGTGCTGAAAAACAGGCAGAGCATTAAAGAGTGGGAAAGCACAGCTCGGTGCAGGCATCAGCAGAGCACCTCTCCCAGTCCAGACAGCAAGTCTCTCACTCAATGTCGGCCAAAGCAGATTGAAGCAGGTTTATTTCCCCTCTTTACACCTCCGTCTTTTTCCCTCTCAGTGAGTATAACACAGCTCACTTGGTTTGAGATCTACTTTACATCTTTCTGAACATTGGATGCTATTAAAAATTCTGAGTTTCATGACACATGTTTCAGTCAACCTCCTGAAAGTATCATTTGGGACACATGAACACCTTCTACATGGTGCGTTGGCCAGTGGTTGGAATTATAAAGGACTTTTCTCCCTGTTAATATTGTACAGTAAAGATTTCAGGAACATTTTGTGTGACATCTCAATATAAAACTGTAAATAAATGATCAGAGAATATCAGACTGGGAATGTATAAAGTATAGAAATGAAGCAGAAAGCAGAAGGCACCAAGGGTCACTGAGGAGATGGAAACCCACTCGTGGAGGCAACCTCAGCAGCCACAGCACTCCTGCGGTGTGGTAACACGCTGGGCTTTGAAGATTTGCTTGGTTTGAGTGAAGGAAGTACCTGTACTTCCCTCTGGCCACAAAGACAGTCAGGAGACAGCCCAAGGTCTCATGATCCTTATCTCTCTGCTGAACCACCAACCCATATCTTGCCTGAGCGCCTGCAATGCTATGGTTAGTCTATGGGTGGTGAGAACGTGGTGGAGTCCAGCTCAATTATTGGCAAAGGTCAACACAACTGTGTATTGTTCATTCACAAAAACAATTTCAGATCATCTTCTGGTAGCATCCCAATTACATTTCAACACTGTTTTGTCTCTCACAGCCTCCTTCCTTCCCCTCCTCCTTCGTTGCCTCAAGTAAGGACACCCATAAAAGCAAAACGCACAAAGGGCTGCGAACTTACTTCAGCTCCGTCTGCCCACAAGGCTTCTTCTTCGACAAGTTAATGAGCTCTTTGCCATATTTTTCTTCTATAATTGCCCTGTTGAGGAAAGAGAGAAATGAGAGGAAGTTCTCACTTCAGAAACTGATACTTGTTTGCAGCAGAGGCCAAGACCCACTTTTAACATCCTGCCTATCTTCTGACCTGCTGTAAACCAACCGTGGACGGTTGGCTGAACGAAGACTGTTGTTTGCAGTTACCCAACAGCCTTTCTAGTGAAAAGACTTTGTTTTGGTGTGTCTGTCATCCTGATGCATTGCTCTCCCCATCTCCCCATGGCCAATGGGTGCAAGGACCACCTCAGCAGGAGATAGAGGACTAAGCAGCCAGTGCAGCTTGTGGCTAGATACAGCCAGGTGAGTCACCCGAGTAGTTTTTAGCTCAGTTTCCTGTGGGAACAAGGCTTGTGCGATCACACATTTTCTGCATCTCAGCCATCAGCATCTGTCGGTCCATCCGCACAAAGTACTTTTGAACCTGATTTGGCTGACTTAAACCAAATGTGACAGAAGGAACCCACCAAAGACCACTCAGCCACCATACATGCATGGCTAAGCTGGGCCATTTCAGCTTTTCAGGACTTTTTAAAATGAGGCGACAGGTACTTTCTCCTGCCCACCTCTGGTCCTTAGGGAGAACACCTGAGGAAGAGGCCACATCTTATGGGGTAACATAAATAACACCTTTGAGAAATCATATTGTTCTTCCCTCTTGGAAGGAAGAGAGGGGACAGAAAGAAAGCCTATGTGTTGCAGTCTAAGGACAACCAGCTTTCTGCCGTTGCTTTGAAATCCGTACAGACAACCAGGGCCGAACTTGCATGGCCAAATGTAGATATCTACATGTCACGATTCACCGTCCCCCACAGCATTCTCACCGTTCCCCGCAGCATTCTCCTGGAGAAGCTGGCGAATCGTGGCATAGACAAGTGTACTCTTCGCTGGGTTAAAAACTGGCTGGATGGCCGTCCCAGAGAGTTGTGATTAATGGGTAAAATCTTCTTGGCGGCCAGTCACCAGTGGTGTCCCTCAGGGCTCAGTTTTGGGGCCAGTTTTATTCAATATCTTTATCAATGATCTGGATGAGGGGATTGAGTGCACCCTCAGTAAGTTTGCAGACGACACCAAACTAGGTGGGAGTGTTGACCTGCTGGAGGGTAGGAAGGCTCTACAGAGGGACCTGGACAGGCTGGATCGATGGGCCAAGGCCAATTGTATGAGGTTTAATAAGGCCAAGTGCCGGGTCCTGCATTTCGGTCACAACAACCCCAAGCAACGCTACAGGCTTGGGGAAGAGTGGCTAGAAAGCTGCCCAGCAGAAAAGGACCTGGGCGTGCTGGTGGACAGCCAGCTTAACATGAGCCAGCAGTGTGCCCAGGTGGCCAAGAAGGCCAACGGCATCCTGGCTTGGATCAGGAATAGCGTGGCCAGCAGGAGGAGGGAAGTGATCGTGCCTCTGTCCTCGGCACTGGTGAGGCCTCACCTCGAGTACTGTGTTCAGTTCTGGGCCCCTCTGTACAAGAGGGCCATTGAAGTGCTGGAGCGGGTCCAGAGGAGAGCTCCCAAGCTGGTGAGGGGTCTGGAGACCAAGCCATAGGAGGAGAGGCTGAGGGAACTGGGCATGTTTAGTTTGGAGAAGAGGAGGCTGAGGGGAGACCTCATGGCCCTCTACAACTACCTGACAGGAGGTTGCAGAGAGGTGGGTGTTGGCCTCTTCTCCCAGGTGAATAATGCCAGGACCAGAGGAAATGGTCTGAAGTTGCAGCAGGGGATGTTTAGATTAGATATTGGGAAGAATTCCTTTACTGCAAGAGTGGTCAGGCACTGGAACAGCCTGCCCAGGGAGGTGGTGGAGTCACCATCCCTAGAGGTATTTAAGAAACATCTAGATTTGGCACTTCAGGGCATGCTCTAGTGGCAGAGACTGTAGGGGTTTTTTGTGTGTGTATGATTGGACTCGATTATCGGAAAGGTCCTTTCCAGCCATGAAGATTCTGTGATTCTATGATTCTGTCTCCATCTGGGCAAGCCACCCCAGCTGTCTGAAGTCAATGAGGAGAAACAAATACTGTTAGAGGCTTGCATTAGAAGGTTTACTGGATTACATAACTAGTTTCCTTAAATGCCTGTATCTCTTAACACAGATGCAGATGCTTATGTTGTTGGTTTGTAGAGTTTGGCAGTGGGGTTCACCTAACTTAACTTTAAAAACTCCAAAAGCTTGTAGGGAAATGGCAAAAATCAACATTATGATTTATTTTTTTTCCTCTGTCTAACAACATTGCCATGAACTTCCTTTTGAGACAAAGCATCAGATCCAACAGGCGTGTTCTCTGTGGATGGAACTGTGTAACAGTTGTGCTGTACGTGGACAACAGGGCCATGTTCAGAGGGGGGTGCCAGTAGCAAGTCCAGGTCCAGCCTCTAATCTCCTCATGGCTAGACACAGCGGTGGGAACCTACACTTTCTTCAACAGCAAAGAGGAATGGGGGACATGGTTTGGAGGAGGCTTTTTGCACTCTCTCTTTTGCCACGGATGAGTGGGACACAGTTCTCAGGGTTCAGCAGGTGGTTCCTTGGGCAGCTGGAAATCCCAGATTTTCCTGGAACATGGGATTACAGCCTAGACAGATGTAGGTGCATTAGAAACTTAACTACAGGTTCTCCTCCTCTTCATCCCCATTATATTTGTTCCAGGCTGGTTTATACCAAGTCTTGTATTCAGAGGTTTGTTTTCTCCATTTCTCTACACTAAAATTACATTAACTCGGGGTTGTTCTACAACACTCTTCATATTTAGCCATTGCTAACCAGGTGAACCATAAAGTCAAAATACATGGCCAGACCATCTCAGTTGTGCCTTTGTAACCACAAAACCTCTAGTTAGGTCATATCCTCTGAGTAAGAAACACACTATCTAATTCTACTACTTCTTTTTAACATAAAATCTGTGAGCTGTCCATAACATACAAAGATAAATTAAGGACAAAGCCACACCTCTCCTCTGCCAAGGTCTTCACCTGATCTTCTGCAAGCTGAACTGCAAGGTGAACTTCATGGGAGAGCGTGTGGCCTGGGCGGGCCACCAACAGCTGCAAACACATCAGTACAGATGCCTGGCAACATGTAAGACTGAATAATTAAACTGCTCCTGATTCCTCATTCTTTTTAACAGACAGTTCAAAATGTGAGCATCAAGCCCTGGGGACCATCACTGCCTCGCAGATGAGGATTCCTGGGCATGGACTTCATACCACAGCACCAGCCATGCAAGGAAAGGACAGTGTAAGAAAGCAAGTTCCTCATCAGTCAAAAATCAAAGGTGTTTTAACGTAGTGGACAGTTAAATGCAACAGAAAACAACACGCTCCCAAACTGTGAACACAAGGAGTAGAAGTAGTGCCACCACTGCACTTCCCACGTTTAACCCAACCCATTTTCAGAGGCAGCTCCATACCTTTCCTTCAGAAAGTCTTCAAACTCTTTGCAGTTCTTCCTGCCATCATTCAGATGTTGAATGATGCTGTCGTAGCCAACTGTGCTCGTCAGATCTGTACTCTGAAAACACAAGAACAGGAGTTACATCCTCATCAGTGAAGTCCATGGCCACTGCCACCTTCAGGGGCATTTGCACAAGCAATGGCTCAGCTGTGAGCAAGTGTGCAAGTGACATTTTATGAAATAAGATCTTTTTCTTTTAGGCATGGGAGAGGCTCCAGAATGAGGACAGTGGTGGCAATTTGGGACAAGGCACTTCCATGACTTTCAGAAAAACAGAAGAGCTCAGTCCTACCACATCCTATTGCTCCGCCCTGGCCTAAGTACAGCTGGCCCCACAGCACATGGCATGTCCTCCTAGGAGCTTAGCTGTCAGCTCTAACTTAATGAAATCAAACACTAAAAGTGCTCGAAGTCTCTAGATATAGCCAGCCTTACTAGTACTGCTCCTCACAGTTTCTGCAGACATGGAGATGGATCTTTGGTTAATGTTGACTTGCACTATTCTGGGCATCACCCTCATGTCTGGCTGTAGGAGCCTACATCTGGGCTGGAGGTGAATTATCAGACTTTTCTGCACAGGAATGATGAGGTGTGGGTTTCTCTCTATTGCCCTCACAGTAACGTAAGGATGCACCCAATGACCACTGCTGCAACAGCCTTCTCTTTGGCCTTGCAAAAAGCAACACTGTCCCACACATTGATGCAAAACAGCACTGCAAAGATCATTTCCCCAGGTACCAGGTCCTCCCCCACCACTGCCGTATGCCCTCCAACACATCACGTACAGCTAGCTTCTTCACTGCCACCAAAACATCACAGCCATGGAGAGGTCCTGCCTCCACCACCTATGCAGCCAAGTCCCATGTTCCAAACCAGGGCTCTCAGCCCTGCAGTGCCACTCACACTTCCCGTAGACTTCTGAAGGATCACTGCTTTCCTTCAAATTACTTCTTAAAAACATATATTGTACTGATGCTTACTATAAAAAAAAAAAAAAAAAAAAAGATACATGCAGCAATGATGTAGTGGGCTGGGACAAAAATTTACTAACTCTACCCTATTCTTTCCTCATACCTGTGCCTGCAAGCACTTAGGACAAAAAATGGATTTTTGCCCTATGACTGTTGAGTATTTACCACCCTGATGACCTGGGCCAAGAGCAGGGCTCCTAAGTGTTATGACAATACAAAGAGATGCTCTGACCATGAGCCCTCCCTCTCTGGAAGAAGCCTGAAGCGGATGCAGGGAGCCGAGCAGAAGGCGCTGCCTATCGTCTTCTGCAAAGAGGATCGGTTGGTGTTGCATGGAACAGCACATATGGGAGCAAAAAAATACAGGGAAAGAGGCTGCAGAAAGGAAGCAACGGCAGGACCAGATATGAAACTCAGGGCGAGGAAGCAAAACCCACAAACAGTTATTAAGAAGCTTGAAGAGGAATAACGGCAGGATGGAGAGATTCAAGAAATGGCTTGAAGCCAACGTGAGAGTACGCGGAGCACTGGTGTGAAAGTGTGGGTGGCAGAGGGGGGTGGATTTCTCAGGAGTTTATACCCAGCACAAAAAAATGAGGAGGAACAGAACTGGTATTTGTGATAAATGAAGGATTTAATCATGTGGACTTCCCTGCGCAGTCCAGGATTTCAATGTCAGTGGCCAGAAAACAAGTGGAGATATGGTGGAATGGGACCGGCAGGAAATCCCCAGGTATCCCAGACCAGCTTCGCTCCATCCGTGGCATGCATGGGAAGAGAAGACTGTGAGAAGGACCTAAACAGAAACCAAAAGCACAAACGTCCCTCCAAAATGGGCTTATTACTGATAATCCCACAACCAGTTCTGAGTTTGCGTTGCGTCTTTGCTAACTGGGTCTGTGAAAAAGGAAACACGCTTGCACTGAAGCCAGCCTTCATGACAGTTGCAAAACACAGGAACACCCTCACTTGACTTTCTATCCCCGGTTTCAAGGAAATAGCATGGATTTGGAGAATAACTGACGGTGGCTGGAAGCCCGGGCAGGACGGAGGGGTCAGACCCACATGGCTGCATCTCAAGAGGCACCCAAAGGCTCCTGCATCCCGCTCTGCTGCCTGGGACACTTGGGCTCGCTGTGCCAGGCAGAAGTGCCAGGGGAAAAATTGGGAGCATCCATCCAAAGCGTGCACTAAGCTCTTTATTTTATCAGTATTCTTCCTCCAGTAGAAGGATTTCATTCCAGCATGTATGTGTTTCCTAAGCGCCCAAGGCTGGACCAGACCTCACGGTGCAAGTTGTTATATGAAACACGGGAGGTAAGAGAGACAGTGGAGGTTTCCAAAAGAGATGCTGCCAGGCAGGAGGAGCTCCTAGCCCAGGAGGAGCTGGGCAGGGTTGCATCCCGTGAAACCTGCCTTTGCAGTACTCTTCTGGGCAGATGTTGGCATAGAAAGAATAAAAAGGACCAACGTGACTGCCCGTGGGATCTCCCAAAGGCAGGGCTGGCAGGGAGCAAAAAAAGAGGAAGGGCAACACGGCCAGCACAGAGCCATGGGCGCAGAGGACAAGATTTAAAGATGTAATAAACTAAGACAAAGACAGGTATGGAGGATGGGGAGTTGCACCATGCTCTGCCCAACCAGAGGGATGCAGGAGGATGAGCATCTCTCCTCCCACCCTGTGGCACGTGGCTGTCCTGGTCCTCCCTACTGGGCAGAGCTCTGAGCCCGCATGCTATTTAGAAGACAACCCATGGAAACTACAAACAGATGATTTCAAGGTGACGAAGCAGCAGCTGATGCTTCCTGAGGCCACAGGGCTCAGAGGACAAATTCCCTTTCCAACCCGCTGCCTGGGTTTCACCATCCTCCTGAGGGACTCACTGAGGGGAGGAATTTGTGTGCTTGTTGTGATGCTTTAGGTTTTGTTTGTACTTTTAGCCAAAAGGAGAGGCTAAAATGCTCTAGAGTGGACCTGAAGTCATGTTATGACCTGTATGAGTCACAGCTGAAAGGAAAGCTGCTGAGCTTGACATTTCCATCTCAAACCCGACTTTACGTGGAAAAGCCCCTCCAGACACACACCCAACGAAGTCAATGACATGGGAGAATCATAGAATCCTTCAGGTTGGAAAAGACTTTTCAGACCATTGAGTCCAACCATTAATCTAACACTGCCAAAACCACCACTAAACCATGTCCCTCAGCACCACGTCTGCCCGGCTTTTAAAGACCTCCAGGGATGGTGCCTCCACCACTGCCCTGGGCAGCCTGTTCCAATGCTTGACAACCCTTTCAGTGAAGAAATTTTTCCTAATAGCCAATCTAAACCTCCCCTNAAGGACAGAGGGACGGTCACTGCCTCAGTCCTGCTGGCCACACTGTTCCTGATACAGGCCAGGATGCTGTTGGCCTCCTTGGCCACCTGGGCACACTGCTGGCCTATATTCAGCCACTGCGGACCAACACCACCAGGTCCTTTTCTGCCAGGCAGCTCTCCAGCTGCTCTGCCCCAGGCCTGGAGCGTCCATGGGGTTGGTGTGACCCAAGTGCAGGACCTGGCACTTGGCCTTGGTGAACCTCAGACCATTGGCCTCGTTCCAATGATACAGCCTGGAGAGCCTCCAAATCCCTCTGCAGAGCTGTCCTACCCTCAAGCAGTCTGTCCCAGCCTTCCCAAAAATGAAAGGTTTGGGGCATTGCAATGCGCAGGACCATAGCTTGAAAGATCTGTATTTATTTAGAGCTCTTAGTGTCTCTCCTCAGTCTTACATGCTTAGAGAAACACAGCAGAACCTGGATGGCTACTTTAGGAGTTGGAAACACCGTGCAAGAATAAATAGCTGTGCTATTCCTGCTCATAGTCAGTACAGCCTCAGAACCGGTCAGGGTCCTGCAGAGGTTGCTGACCCACCACAGGAAAAATGCTTGCAGTGATACCTGCAGGAAGCAGGGTGAGGAGAGCAGGAGATGCTGCAAGGGGCTGCAGCTCCTCCACAACCCATAACTGGCTGGGCACAACAGGACAGACATTCCAGGGAGGAAGAGGACTCGCTGTAAATTCACCCACCTGAGAACAGCAGCCTGCAAAAAGCAGCTTTTTTATTAATAATTTTTCATTTGAAGTTTCCTCCCCCCTGCGCCAGCACCACCTACCCTGCTCATCCCACAGATGCAGAAAACAGTCATAGAATCACAGAATGGTTCAGGTTACAAGGGACCTTAAAGACCATCCAGTTCCAACCCCCCTGCCCTGGGCAGGGACACCTCCCACCACACCAGGTTGCTCCAAGCCCCGTCCAACCTGGCCTTCAACCCCTCCAGGGATGGGGCAGCCACAGCTTCTCTGGGCAACCTGGGCCAGGGGCTCACCACCCTCACAGCAAACAATTTCTTCCTCAGATCTCATCTAAATCCACCCTCTCTCTGTTTAGAACCGTTCCCCCTCATCCTATGGCTCCCCTCCCTGCTCCAGAGTCCCTCCCCAGCTTTCCTGGAGCCTCTTTAGGGACTGGAAGGGGCTGGAAGGTCTCCGCGGAGCCTTCTCTTCTCCAGGCTGAACCCCCCCAGCTCTCTCAGCCTGTCCTCCCAGCAGAGGGGCTCCAGCCCTCCCAGCATCTCCGGGGCCTCCTCTGGCCCCGCTCCAACAGCTCCATGTCCTTCTGCTGTTGGGGGCCCCAGCAGTGGACCATCCTGCCTACATGCAACTGCTTCTGCCCACAAACCGCACCTTGTTCCTTTCAAACAACAACCTGAGGGTTTCACAACGCTGCCAATAAACTCCACCGAGCCCGTCTCCGTTTCGAGAAGGACAAGCCGGAGTAAGGGGAAGTGAAACGGCCCGACCAGTGTCACATAGCGAGTCAGCAGCCAGGGAATGAACCCAGGAGCCCGGGGCTGGCAGTCCCCTCCGACTCCAGGCAGCGGGGACGCAGAAAAAAGTTTATCCCCAACCAGCCACACGAGGCTAAAAAAAAATCATGTCGATGAAGAAGAAATACAGCCCTGACAAAATACCACAGCAGAGGGTTCCTTTGCAGGCACCGGTGCTCCCTTCCTCTGCAGCAAGGGGCAAAGCATTTCTCATCCCCCTCGCTTCCTTTGTGCCATTGCAAAAAGAGATGCAATAGCTCTTTCCTACGTGTTGGGGGGGAAATAAGTGTTTTCAGACACTTTGTCACGTCCTTTCTTAGAAAATTAAATATATGCCAGCGCAGCTTTTACCGCAGATGACTTGCCTGAGCCATGGGTTGTTTTAGCAGCATCACCTTTTTGGGGGGTAAAAAATGAATAGTTGGGAGTGCCTAAAAGATTTAGATATCAAAGTCTTATTTTCAAAAATCACTTGACCGGACCAACCTTGGTGAGAGTCAGCACGTCTCAGTCTTGCTTATTCTTTTAATGTTTTACCAAGTGCTTCATTTTAATGCGCTCTGGAACACACCGCAGGGAGCAGAGCATTGCTTTTCTCTCATTAAAAGCAAAATGCCCGAGAATCCACCCTCCAGGTTGCGAGCTGTTAGCCAAGGGATCAGATTTGAAGTGTTCTTTAGCATTATCACAATTTCTGTTTTTCCCACAGTGTTTTACAGGACCAAGGTGTTCTGATGAGACCCAAAGCTTTGCTGTTAGGTTACCCGAAATAGTGTGCAAGGCTTGGGAAGAACCAGGCACTTACCAAGAAAATTATTAAAGTGAAAGAAGAGACATCGTGTAGTGAAAGAAGAAGAGCAGGTTGCAAAAACAAATGAAAACAAAAGCCCACACTTGCTCAACTCATGGCAATCACTATGGGCAGGACGAGAGGAATCAAACATGATCTTTGGCGTATTTTTATTTTTGCATAGCTCTTTTGCGGGCAGCACAGGCTGCAAGAGGAAGCGTCACACGAGCTGGAGCATTCGGGGCAATGCACATGCAGCTTTGGGCATCTCCAACTTTTGCCCCCTGGGCAAGAAGGAGCTGTGGTAGGATGCAAAAGAGCAACCCTTTTATTTAAGGAAATGTATAGAATCATAGAATGGTTTGGGTTGGAAGGGACCTTAAAGACCATCCAGTTCCACCCCCCTGCCCTGGGCAGGGACACCTCCCACCACACCAGGTTGCTCCAAGCCCCGTCCAACCTGGCCTTCAACCCCTCCAGGGATGGGGCAGCCACAGCTTCTCTGGGCAACCTGGGCCAGGGACTCACCACCCTCACAGCAAAGGGTTTCTTCCTAGTATCTTGAGTGCTGTGTCCAGTTTTGGGCCCCTCACCACAAGAAAGACACTGAGGGGCTGGAGCGCATCCAGAGAAGGGCAACGGAGCTGGTGAGGGGTCTGGAGCACAAGTCTTGTGAGGAGCGGCTGAGGGAGCTGGGGGTGTTCAGCCTGGAGAAAGGGAGGCTGAGGGGAGACCTTCTCGCTCTCTACAACTCCCTGAAAGGAGGG
>VWZL01005856.1:11984-24848 GCA_013396915.1 Stercorarius parasiticus
GGGGGGGGAGGGCAAGGCCGGGAACCGGTCGTGAAAAATTTATGTAAAGCAGCTTGGTGACGATTTGCACCAAGCAAACCGCTTTCTGATCTCTTTAAATTGAAAAAAAAAACAAAAAAAAAAACCCCAAACAAAATACCACCAAAAAAAACCCAACAAAGAGATAATAATCCATCTATAATCTAGGCTGGGGAAATTAGGGAGAAGAAAAACGTTAGGAAACGTCAGGAAAAAGAAAACATCAGGAGCAAGAAAAACACAAATCTGACTTGACGACTAATTCGCTTTAGATGTAATCGGACGCGGGGTTAAGACGGAGGCATCCGGGTTCCAAGAAAACCACGGGCATCCTCAAGCCCTGCAGAGCCACCCCGTCCCCTATTGAAAAGAAAAATAATCTAATTTTTCCGACGCTGTGGTTGCCCCGGAGGGTGTTAAGATGCCGGACGGGGGGGTTGCGGAGGCAAAGATTTACCGGTTTGCAACGGGCAAGCGCCAGAAGCGAGGGAAAAGGGGAAACGTTTGTGTTTAAGCGTTTCTGTTGAAGTGTTTGCGTTCCAGCATCCCTCCTGGAGCCGATGAACAGGGGCCGGGGTCCCTGCGGGCTGGGGATGAGCGGGGCCGGTCCCTGCGTGGCTCTCCTGGGCTCCCCCCCAGGATATTCTCCTCCCGACGGGCGACTATTGCGCGACGTGGCGTCGGGAGCAACCTGCAAAAGTCATCAGGGAGCTCGCCCAGCGTCGCCCAGTGTCACCCAGCACCGTCACCCTGCCCAGCTGCCCTGACATCGCTTTTTATGGTCTCCTTCCCACACCGCTCCCTATTATATTTAAACACCGCGGCCGCGCCGAGCTCCGTGCTCACCATCTCCTCGGCTGCTATAAAATCCCTCCTCCCTCTACATAAAGCCCCCAAAAAATACGTCCTGAGAGGGGTGGGGGAATGGGGCCGGGCAGGACGGACCGCAGGGAAGGGGGTAGCCGGGTTTGGCGGAAGGGGGGGGTCTCCTGGGTATAAAAGCACACACGTTCTTTGCCGAGGGCGCACAGGTAACGCCAGCAGCTCGCGGTGGCAGATGCTGCCGAAATTTCCCCAAATTCTTCAGGAGGCGGCAATGGAAGGGAAGGATCCCGTCAGGCCAGCGGCTCCCGGCTGTATTTTTGGGTTATATCCTTGATGGGGCGGGTTTGGTAACGGCACGCTGCCCCGGTGGGAGCGACACAGGACTCATTTTCTCTTCTAACGCCTGGGAAAACTGCACTTTTAGAAGACTCTGGTGCCTGAACTGGTGAAAATATTTACTTTATAGCCAGCGATGGTATGTGGGATTCAAGATCTCAGTGTTTTCCAGCTCCCCAGGTGGGAGGACGAGGAGGAGCGAGAGCCGGGCACTTGACCCAAGGTGCCAACGGGATTAGTTCATACCATGAATGGCACATTCCATAGAAATCAGAGAGTTTGCTGAGGAATTCTCTCTCTCCTATGATGGCTGTGATCCTGAGAACTCCTTGCCGTGGCGCCGGAGCCCGGAGCCCTCGCAGGGTCCCACATTGGCTGTCCCTGCTGTATATTTGATATTGGTATCGGGATCAATACTGGTTCTTTAGTATTATTAGTGTTAATTATGTAGTCTTATCCTATTCAATCTATTTATATCTCAACCCTCGTAGTTCCTTGTTTTACCCTGATTCCCCTTCCCGGGTGGGGAGGGCTCATCGGGTGAGAGAATAATTGTCTAAACGACAATAAATGGTGGGTTTCTCAGACCGTAACACACACGCACACACACAACCTCTTACCCCTCCCCATCGCAGCCGAAAGCGGGGCAGGAGCACGATGCAGCTCACGGGGGCGAATGGAGCTGCTCCTCCGCGATGTGCCTCCGGGCTGGGAAACGTGGGAGGAGATGGCCCGGAGCCGGGAAATCCTCCTTTCCCCGCTCTGCAGGGAGCCTGTGCCCCAAACGCCGAGCCGTGGCCATCCCCTCCGGGGCCACCAAGCCACCAAGCATGGCCTGGATGTGGCCGTCACATCCCTCAACCCTTAGAAGACGCGCATCGAGAAGACGCCTCAAAGATGCTAAGCCGGTACCCAACGCTAGCTCTTCAACGGCGTTTTTTTCCCTGACGGACCAGCTTTTGAGCCCTTTCTCCCGCGCGCTCGGCCCTTCCACGGTGCTGGCACATTAAAAAGAGCCATGAGACACCAGAGAATTAACACGCAGCCATTTTTACATCTTACCAACTCGCTACCGCAGGGGAAGAGCGAACCCTTGAGCTCAGCTGAGAACGCAGAAGCCGAGCAGCGACACAGTTTCCTTTTACTTTGAAGTCAAATCTGGTTTTAAAAAAGGAAAAAGGCTTGATTCCTAATATCAGCTCGGCGCGATTTTGCAGCCCGTAATGGAAGGACGCTGTACTCCGGCACCGCTTTAAAAAAATAAAATAGCTAGAGCGCTGGATCTGAAGAGGCTGTTACCATGTAGGCACAGCAACTACTGTCTCCCAAGGACTTTTAACGCATAGATTATACGCTGTATTTCAGAGAGACGGGGCGGGGGAGAAGCTCAGCCATTAATAAGACGCACCGCGCCAGCTCCCTGGCTCCAACCCACCGCCCCGCAGCCCCGGCTCCATCAGCGATACGCGATGGGTTGTTGAGGGATGCGCACAGGGGCGCTCGATCCGCCCCCCATGAGATGCTCGAGGGGTCTTAAAGGCTGCGAAGTTGCCACCCCCGTGAGTTTTTCCCCAGCAGCCGCAGCGTGGGGATTTCTAAGGCGCTGGCAAACCCCACGTGGCAGCTGAGGTTGTCCCGGTGCGGTGGTTCTGCACCGCCAGCACCAGTGGGAAGGACCAGACCAGCCGTGGCTCCTTCAAGATGCCAACGGAGAGCCAACCAAGGTCTCCCTGCGCCAACCAAGGTCTTCTTGTGCCAACTGAGGTCTCCCTGGGCCAACCAAGGTCGCTGTGCCAACCGAGGTCTCCCTGTGCCAACCGAGGTCTTCTTGTGCCATCCAAGCTCTCCCTGTGCCATCCAAGCTCTCTGTGCCAATCAAGGTCTCCCTGTGCCATCCGAGCTCTCTTTTTAATACAAAGCCAATTCTTGTGCCAACCAAGCTCTCCCTGGGCCGTCCAAGGTCTCCCTGGGCCATCCAAGCTCTCTGTGCCAACCAAGGTCTCCCTGTGCCATTCGAGCTCTCCCTGTGCCATCCGAGGTCCACTTGTGCCGTCCGAGCTCTCCCTGTGTCACCAAGCTCTCCATGTGCCATCCAAGGTCTCCCTGGGCCCCCCAAGCTCTCCTTGGGCCATCCGAGGTCTTCTTGGGCCAATCGAGGTCTCCCTGTGCCATCCAAGATCCCTCTTTGCCAACCGAGCTCCCCCGTGAGTCACCTGGATTAATTTTCATGCCGGATCAGCCCAGACCCAGCAGGGAAGGATGCTCCTTCCTCGGCCTGATCTGGATCGAGGCGAGAAGCTGCCTCCAGACCCCGAAGGAATTACTCCGTATGAATTCCCTATCAACCCAGCAGCTCTGAAATTCCCCCCGGAGTTCAGAAAAAAGCAAGTTTCTTGCCCATGTCGAAGTCCTGCCCGGGTTTTTTCTCCCCGTGTGTACAGAAATACGATCCCAAGCCACGCGCCAGGGGTGGTAAACACCCCATGAAGGGTGATAGGGAGATACGGGCTCCACCACTGCCAAGTTATTCCGATGACTTAATAAATTGCTGCATTTCACACGTCACCCCAGTGTCTTCGCAAATATCTCAAGCATGTTATTTACAAATGCTCCTGGCAGAAAGGCCGGCTACAAACCCTCCAAAAGCTCCCACCGTCCACAAACACATCCCTCAGCCTCCCAAGCCCTGCAAGAACATTCCTAGGAGGATCTCAAAGCTTTGCCGAAGCCCTTGGCTGAGCATCGCAGACCCTCCTGGCACCAGCAGACGTCCGTGGTGCCAGCAGATGAGGAGCATCATCGGTGCCATGGGTGGTGAGGAACCTCCAAACAGCATCAGCCACTCTGGAAATAAAGTCTGAACAACTAAACCCAGAATTTTAGCATTTTAGCCCGACCAGGGAAGCCTGAGAAGCAAATCCATGGTCATTTCACCCATCCATTCCCCCCACACACCGAGCAAGGGCAACGACTGTATGATTCCGCCTGCTGCAAAGTGCTCCGGGAAGCAGAGATGGAAAGCCCTGGAGCAGATGTGGGTATTTATTATAATTTATTGATAAGCCCAGCACCATCCTCCTCCTTACGCTCCACCCAGACCCTGCTTTTGTAGGGGATGAGAGGCTCTGACAGCCGTAACCACTCACAAATCCCCAGCGCCGCCCTCTCTTACTCCATACTTTTTTTCTTTTTTTTTTTTTTTTAATACAAAGCCAAGAAAATCGAAGCCGACTTAAAAGAAAATTTGGTGGGTACGGTGCTATAAAGCCCAGAGCGGGAGCGAAGGTAAAACAGCAGCACGGGGCGTTAGAGCCCTCGCCACGAAAGCAGCTTGTAGAATAAGCCGCCGTTGTTCCCTGTCACTTTTTAGGCAAGGCTGCTGAGAGGGGATTACAGCCCAGGCGGCTTAAAAGGAGCAGGTGAGGGGAGATACGCAGGGATAACTAAAAGAAAATACAAATTACTGTCTCCCCACTGCTGCGGGGGGGAGAGGGGGGACGTACCAGCGAACTCCTCTTAGGATGACAGTTTAGCCTTGGCGAAGAAAAAATAAAAAAATATATATATAAATCACCCGCTTCTCTGAATTATAAATCATGTTGCCAGCTCGTCTCCACACCAGCCTCCCGTCAGCTTCCCATAATTAAAGGACGGGGTTGGTGAGACACAGCCACGGGAGATAAAAGTGCCACCAGGATTCCCGGCGCGGCCGGATTCGTCCGTTAGTCAGCCCAGCTGACACGTCTGGGGCTCGAAAACCGAAAACTTCTCTCCCTCTCTGATAGGAGGCTGCTGGTGAGCCCAGTGAGCGCCTTTTTGTGGGGATGCTGGGGGAACGGGACCGTCCCATCACCTCCCCGAGCACACCCCGTCTTCTCCTCTCCATCCCCGCTGCCCCCAGGCATCCCTGATGCCTCCCCGACGCTCGCCCTGCGGCTTCCACCCCCCCCATTTTCAGTGTCACAATGCAAAAGAGGCGCTAAGGTCTTAGCGCGGGGCAAAATAATGGTAAAACCTTTATTTTTTCCCCATTTGCAAGTGTCTCGAGCACTCTCGTTGGCAGCCCCGTGAGCCGGACAAGGCTGGAAGCACGCGCGCTCTTCCCTGCGGCATTATGTTAGGGACAACGGCTGGGAAAATGAATGTGAAAGGAAGCGGGCAGGGTCTACGGCTGGCACCGGACAGGGGAAAAAAAGGAATAAAAGAGCTGGGGAGCACGAGATGCAGAAGAAAGGGACGGTGGGTGAGATGAGGAGGAAGCTCGGCGAGGCACAAGGATGGCCGAGCGCGAGGCCGAAGCATCTGGGCTATGTCGGGGGATGCCTGCCATTCCTCAGCCCGTGCCCACACGTCCGTCGTGGGCTCCCGTCCACCCACCAGGAAAGGGGGGGAAATTAAAACCAGCCCTTCCGACGAGAACGAAGAGGAACAGAAAGGAAGATGCCGGTAGAAAAAAAGCAGCGAGCTGGGGGGATTAGGCTGAGAGCCCCGTGCGCGGCGGGAGGGGGCCAGGCAGCCATGTGGCTAGCTTTGTGCACGAAATCCTCATTACGGGCTCGTTAAGGACATGAAAGCGGCTTTTCCTGCTTCCGGTCCCCGGCACCCCTGGGGCTGCTGGCGGCCGGTGATCTGCTTCGGGAGGAAAGGCAGCTCGAGGGGTCACGTTAACGGCAGGGTTATGGGAAGAAGACGAAGACCCCCCTGCTCTGTGGATGCCAAGCTCCGGTTGCTATCATAGAATCACGGAATGGTTTGGGTTGGAAGGGACCTTAAAGCCCATCCAGTGCCACCCCCTGCCCTGGGCAGGGACACCTCCCACCAGCCCAGGTTGCTCCAAGCCCCGGCCAACCTGGCCTTGAACCCCTCCAGGGATGGGGCAGCCACAGCTTCTCTGGCCAACCTGGGCCAGGGGCTCACCCCCCTCACAGCAAACAATTTCTTCCCCAGATCTCATCTAAATCCCCACTCCTCCCTGCTCCAGCCAGTCCCCCTCGTCCCATGGCTCCCCTCCCTGCTCCAGAGTCCCTCCCCAGCTTTCCTGGAGCCCCTTGAGGGCCTGGAAGGGGCTGGAAGGTCTCCGCGGAGCCTTCTGTTCTCCAGGCTGAACCCCCCCAACTCTCTCAGCCTGTCCCCACAGCAGAGGGGCTCCAGCCCTCGGATCATCTCTGTGCCCTGTTGCCGGCAGATACTTGCTGACGTACAGCTCTAATTGAATTTATATATCTATCCCTCTGCTCCCGGATCGCACCTCTGGGACCTCCTGCTGCTGATGGCACCCAGGTGGCAGCACCCGTTGGGTCACCCCTGCCAAAGCCTCTCCCTGTCGGCTCAGAGCCGAGGGGATGGTACCGCGCCAGGGTGACCACGACATCACGATGCTGAGGGGATGGCCAAACATCTGAGGGAGGGTCAAACAGCTGGAATTTGTTACCTCCAGACCCCCACAGCAACAAAAATCGGCTCCAAACATGAAAAGCATTAAAACCCACGGATCACCAAACCACCTGGCTTCTTTAAGCTGCTTCCTTCCTTCCACGCTGCCACACAATATGTAATATTGAGACGACAACACACCCTCTAGCCCCATCCCCGATCCAGCCAACGCTCCTCACCCAAGCCGGAGTGAAGAACTGGAAGAGCCAAGTCAAAACCAGCTGGTTTTCTCCCCCTCCCTTGCCCCAAATCCCCGGATCTGCTGGGAATTTACGCAGGCATCTCCCAAAGAGGAGAGCAGCTCCCTCTCCGACCTTTCCCAGCTCCCCCCCCGGCTCCGTGCCCAACCCACACGCTAAAATATGCAATATTCTCATTAGAGCTTTGCTCCATCCCTGAAGTTAAATGAGCAATTCCCAGCCAAGGGCTTCTCGGGGCCCAAAAAGCCAAACTCTGAATAACCCCACGGGCCCCAGAAGCAGAAGGATTTAAACAATACGAGCTTCCACCACCCCACACCCCCCCCTAAATCTACTACCGCTTTCTTCTAACGTGGTTTAACAAATTCTCCAATATTTGTCTGAAAACCTACTATCCCCGGCCAACTGACTGGAGCTTTTACCGCACATGTGCCTCTGATTACAATATATTCCCGCTAATGATAATTGCCTGGATTATACTTATCTGTTTCTTTGGCTAATAAACGAGAAAAGACCACCAGTGAAGATGTAATAAAGCGCAGCTGGTGTAGGAAAAGCCTTTTTCTAGGTCAGAGCAAGTTTGGGAGAGGCTGGGGAGGACTGTCTCTGCGAGGGGAAGCAATACCTAACTGGAAATAAGAAGAGCTCCTCAAGGCAGCTTTCATTAATCTGAAACTTTTATCCCAGAACCGTTGCCGGGGTTTATTTGCCAGCAGGACGAGGGGAGGTGCAAGCTCCGCGTTTCTCTCCTGCATCTCATTAGCCTCAAAACGGACCCTTGGGCTCCTTAAAAAAAAACGTTCCC
Source organism: Stercorarius parasiticus (assembly GCA_013396915.1). Taxonomy (NCBI): domain Eukaryota; kingdom Metazoa; phylum Chordata; class Aves; order Charadriiformes; family Stercorariidae; genus Stercorarius; species Stercorarius parasiticus. The sequence goes on from VWZL01005856.1 coordinate 19,602, forward strand.
GGCCGCACGACTGGGCCGTGCACGTACCTACGCTCGCGGAGAGTCCCAGGAAGGGGAAGGAAGGGAACATTTTTGGTTTTGCTCGGCGGGGAGACGCAGCCTCTCTGAGCATGACACATAAGCTGTTTAAGAGCACGCAGCAACTCTTTGCAGGTGCCAAAGGGCAGGAAGGGGACACACACACGCACACACGCACACACACCCCCCCATATCCAAGTGCAATGTAAATTTAGGAAGTTGGAGAGAATCGCCGAGGCCGGAAAGCAGCCCGGAGGGCGAAGCGAACACCCTGACGTCTAACGAAGGGCTGATAACCGGCGAGCTGAGCGTTACACCTGGCGAGGTGAAACCTCCCAGCGCCGCGCTGGGGCCAAGGAGGAACAAACCAACTGCCCTCACGTCCGGGGAAAAAAATCAGCTATTTCCCCAAAATTTCCCCGCGGCAGGAATAATCCAACAATAATCCAGCCTCGAACCCAAAGCAAGAGGAAGGGGGTCTTTCCCCTTCTCTACCATTCGGGATACGGCAGCAGCTCGAGCATCCCGAGCCAAACGCTGCACAAATGCGGAACGAAAGGTTGGCAACGTGGAAATGGCTTTATCGTCTCGGAGTACCGGCCCCACACACTGCCCAGGGTTTAAAACGCACGTCCAGGTTTGCAAAATCTTTCATTTTCATCAGCTAACACAAGCTGGGGGAAAAAAAACCCAACCACCACCAAAATCCACGAAGATTTCAGAGACACAAGCCCTTCTTCCAATTTTAACAGAATGCTGGAAGAAAAAGTTAATGTATCTTTCATGAGGACAATCTAGATAATAAGCAACACAATTCCACAGCACAAGGCTGGGATTTTTCTGCTTTCTTTCTTTCTCTCTTTCTTCATTTTTTTTTTCTTTCTAAATAATGAAGAATTTCTGGTCGCGGATAGACAATCAAGGTAAAACTTGAGTCACCAAACATCCCCCGGATAGAAACGCAGCGTAACTTCACGTGCTAAGTGCTATATGAGATCTTTACTTTCAGATTTGGGCAGAAACAACCACTTTTTTTTCTAAAAAAAAAAAAAAAAAAAAAAGAAACAACAAAAAAAACCCACCCTGTGTCAAACCTGAACTAAAATTGTTATTCAGCAATTTGCAACACTTACTGTCATATTAAAGTCATTTTATTTTCTTTTCGCTCGCTCTGTTCTTGTAGCAAAATAGCAACAGCTCAGGATTTCAGGAGCCGTTTGGTACAGCGACTGAAGCACCCTCCAACGTTTTGGGGGGGGGACACACGCAGCCCGTGACACTGAGACCGGCTGCTAACACCGGTGGCAATTGTGCCGACAGAGGGGAACCGCGCCAGGGAAGAGCGAGGTGACACAGCGGCGGCGGTGCTGAGGCATGACTGAGGACTGACGCACCGTACCACACCGGTTAGCAAGGAACTGGGGGGAAAATATGGAATCCTGCTACCGGAATAATCACAGAATCACAGAATGGTTTGGGTTGGAAGGGACCTTAAAGCCCACCCAGTGCCACCCCCTGCCCTGGGCAGGGAGACCTCCCACCAGCCCAGGTTGCTCCAAGCCCCGGCCAACCTGGCCTTGAACCCCTCCAGGGATGGGGCAGCCACAGCTTCTCGGGGCAACCTGGGCCAGGGGCTCACCCCCCTCACAGCAAACAATTTCTTCCCCAGATCTCACCTCAATCTCCCCTCTTGCAGTGGAAAACCCTTCCCCCTCGTCCCATGGCTCCCCTCCCTGCTCCAGAGTCCCTCCCCAGCTTTCCTGGAGCCCCTTGAGGGCCTGGAAGGGGCTGGAAGGTCTCCGCGGAGCCTTCTCTTCTCCAGGCTGAACCCCCCCAACTCTCTCAGCCTGTCCCCACAGCAGAGGGGCTCCAGCCCTCGGATCAATAATGCTATAAACAGCTCCGCACTCGCTCCCTGATAAGGATTTATCTCCAAGCCCCGCAACCTGCAGACAGGCACGGTGACAAGGTGGCTCTGCGGGACTCCCCTCCACGTGCACCCTTTTCCTGCAGAGGTTTGCAAAGACTTTCCCCAGGGTCCGAGACATCCCAGCCCGGAGCAGTTCCCAGCCCGGGACGGGCGATGCCAGCAGTTTTCTGTCCGTCCCTGCTCCCTGTCTAGCTACGACGGCTCTGCCACGTCTCTTTCTTTCCTGCACCGATCTATTATTTATAAACACAAAAGAACTTTCGCTATAAAGCAAGCTCCTACGTTTTTTTTTATTGTTTAGAAAACTTCCAAAGGAAAAAAACACTTCTCTTCCAACACCTAAATACTCTCCACCCTGGGTTGGATGGCACTGCTGTCCGCAGGGGAGCTCCCCACTCCATTTTTCCCCTTTGGATGGAGCAAAGTGTTGGTAGTGACCAACAGATCAAGGGAGAGAAGCTGGAGGCTTTAATGCCTTCAGCGTCACGCAGCTCTTTAGGCGTTCTTTACTCTCAGGTCTTCTTTACAGCACAGACAAAGACATCTGGCAGGCTAAGACATGAGGGTATGGACTCAACTCAACCACACCAGCCCTCCGTGCCCCAGTTGGAAAGGGAGGAAGATGCCATTTTGTCACCGGGAGGTGAACTATTACCTCTTTAGGAAGGGCTGATGTCTAACCTGACAGCATGTCTCCGGATGATACACATCCCTAAAGTACACGGTTATGACAAACACTCGATATGGCTCATGAGACAACGTTGGTACTTACTTTTTCAAAGGCTCTATGACTGTCTTCTGGATCTGATTCACCTGTTGAAAGCAAAAGGGATGATTATATGTCAGGCTTGTCGAAAAAGCCTGTTTGCACAACGATACCTGTTTGCACAGTGCCTACCATAGGCCTTCTGAGCACAGCCACGATGACCTTTAACCACAAACCAGCAAACTTCTCCCATGTGATTGGGATGAGCTGCAGTTGCCAGTACAACGGGTCAGAAGAAGAGTAAGATTATCACGAAACTCATGCAGGAAGCATCTTGGAGATGATGCCAAAGACGATGCCTACCATAGGATGATGTGGGCTTCTGAGCACAGCCACGATGACCTTTAACCACAAACCAGCAAACTTCTCCCATGTGATTGGGATGAGCTGCAGTTGCCAGTACAACGGGTCAGAAGAAGAGTAAGATTATCACGAAACTCATGCAGGAAGCATCTTGGAGATGATGCCAAAAAGGGAAGGAGGGTCTGTCTGGAAGGGCGAGATCCCACCACCACCACACCCCGGTCTCCCCTTCTTCTCACCTTCTCCTGGTTGAAAGAGTCCATCCTCTTCATCGCTGTGTCGAAGGCTGTGACCATCTCCAGAAAGGTGGGCTCCTGTTCGCACAGGGGGTTGGACAGAAGGTCCGAAGAGATTTTGACGGCCGACTTGGACATGGCTGGGGGCAACGGGAGTGGAGAGCATGCAAAGGAAAGCAGAGAGGGTCAGGTCTCAGCGGCTGCCCGGTGGGACAGTCACAGCTGGCTCCTGCATCTACAAAGGGCAAAAATCAGGGACTTCAACCACCAGAGGGTTGCGCACAACTTTCCAAGAAGATATTCAACATCGGTTGAGGGAAAAGAAAGGAAGAGCCACCAATTCCTTCACGTAAACACCCAGAGAACTGTTTTTCTGTAAGTTAAGCCTGCACCACTCCGATGCGCGGCTTGTGATGTTGCCAGAAATAATACCAGACTAACAAAAGCACTGTTCTCCTAAAAAAAAAAAACATGTAGATGGGCTTTTTTCGTCGTCTTTTCTCGGCAGACTATTAAGTGTCACTCTCAGTCTCACTACAGCTCTTCCACAATGAGGAAAAATCACAGTCCATTAAGTCTTTCAAATGGCTTTACAAAAATATAGATTTGAAGTGGATTTAGTGCCGGTGGAAAAGGAGCAGACTGACAGGACTGGAAGACGAGTTTTCTCTTTTTCCTCTCCAAACAGGCACTACGCGAGCAGCAGAGACACGAGCCGGCTAAGCGCTTTCCCTCAAGGAGCCGAAATTTTCCGCCTGTTGGAGACCAACCCCACAAAACGCAGAGGCTGAAGGTTCTTCAGACCCTGAGATTGTCACCGGGAAATCCAGAAACACCCGGCGACACGCTGACGGGCTTCACTTCTGCTTGTTTTCCATCAGCCGCATCTCTCTTCCCATCCACACCCTCGGTCTGCAAAGGGGAAATTAAATCCCTACCACAGGACCGCTAGAAAAGAGCAAGAGAATAGCTAAGGTGCAGAATTTGGGGGGGGGGGATGAATAAAAAGGCAAGCATCAATATAAATGGGAATAAAGAAGAAAAAAGAAAAGTCCCGGGTGCTAAAAAAAAAAAAAGAATGTTCTTTTTCGTCAGCACTGTTGCTGGAAGTTATTCCAGTTTAAGATCAGAAAGCCAGATGCTTTAGCCGTGCTACAGATGAGCTTTGGAAGGACTCCTACTGTACTCACTCAGATAGTAAAAGTTAAAGTCGTCTGAATAATGGGGCTTAAGATCATAAATCAAGGGGTTAAACATTCTGATTTAAAGGTTACACACAATTATACAGAGAGCTCAGAAGCTAAATAGCTGGGAAGCTCAACGCAGAACGAGACACTAACTATGGAATAACAAAGCTACCGTATCCGTCTATTACCCAAACATTAAGGGTTTAGGCATTTAAACCTTTAAACAGATGGGATATAATCCATATGTGTGACCACATCTGAGGAAGGATTTGTGCCAAAATGGGACGGAGTTAAGAATGGCAGAACTCCTTCAGCTGGAAGAAAAATGAGTTTCCCTTCCCAAGGAGAGGACTGAAAGCGCACTGTAGCGAGGGGAGCCGTGGGGTCACACCGAGAGGCCGAAAACCGGGGCTTTTCAGGCACGTTCTGTGGGATTTTGGGCAAAGGCGCTTACCCTCACCTGCAGAGCTCTGCGAGAGCAGCCGGGGTGGGCTCTGCAGCCCCACGGCAGCTCTGCAGACCCCAGCAGGGTGCAGCCCCCCACAGTGCACAGGGAGCCAGGACCTCGGGAGGGCGTCGCCTCGTCCCACCTCCATGTGCTGGGTGGCGAGCCCCGGCTTCACGCTCAACTGGGACAGCACTGGTGCGGGAGGGGAGAGGAGAGGGAGAGGGAGAGGGAGAGGGAGAAGGAAGAAAAGGAGAAGGAGAAGGAGAAGAGAGAAGAGACAAGAGAGAAGAGAGAAGAGGGAGAGGGTGGAGAAGAAGAGAAGAGGAGAAGGAGAAGGAGAAGGAGAAGGAGGAGAAGGA
>VWZL01005856.1:27213-37460 GCA_013396915.1 Stercorarius parasiticus
AGGAGGAGGAGGAGAAGAGAGAGAAGAGAGGAGAGGGAGAAGGAGAAGGAGAAGGAGAAGGGAGGAGAGGGAAAAGAGAGGGAAATAAGAGAAGAGGGGAGGAGAAGTAGAGGAGAAGGAGAAAAGAGGGAGAGGAGGGAGAGGGAGAAGAGGCAAGGAGAGGATTGCCTGCCCCTTGGGGTGGGCTTCAGGAGGGTCTGTGCTGCACATAAAGCATGCGGGACATGACTCCAATCAAAGGAAGTGACTTTAGAGAGTCACTGCCTGTTTGCATCACAATAAAAGTAGCGGAGAACAGCCAGGCACGCTCCAGAGAGCGAAACTGAGCCACCGTGATCCAGTGCGTCACCTGCATCTCATTTCAAGAGGAGAGCTTTTGTCTCCGACTAAAGAACATCCTTAAGATCCTATTTTGTTTGGAAAGAGGGTGGGGAAGGGGGTTCGTGACCTTTCGGCACAGTAGCGAGAGGGCTCTAATAGCCCGTACCCTGTTCCCAGCCACGCTGCTGCAGCTGGCAGGGGAGCGGCCAAGCATTGCAGGAACGTTTTCCTCCAACAAGGAATCATCTCGTTTTAAGCCGAGTCTTTTTTTTGGCAGAAGGTGGAGACTCGAGCCCCCAGGTCCAGTTTGCCAGGGTGTGTTTGCAGGTTGTGAATAACCAACCCCCTCGGCACAGAGGTACAGGGGAAGGGATAAGACGCTCAGGAGAACACAAGAACCCTGATACGCTGCCATCCTCGTCGGATACAGGCTGGATGTCGGCTGAGCAAGCACAGCTATCTCCTCCTGGGCATGGGCACTGCCAGGTGACGAAAGCAGTCCTCAGTGCTTCATCATGGAACGGTTTGGGTTGGAAGGGACCTTAAAGCCCACCCAGTGCCACCCCCTGCCCTGGGCAGGGACACCTCCCACCAGCCCAGGTTGCTCCAAGCCCCGGCCAACCTGGCCTTGAACCCCTCCAGGGATGGGGCAGCCACAGCTTCTCGGGGCAACCTGGGCCAGGGGCTCACCCCCCTCACAGCAAACAATTTCTTCCCCAGATCTCCTCTCAATCTCCCCTCTTGCAGTGGAAAACCCTTCCCCCTCGTCCCATGGCTCCCCTCCCTGCTCCAGAGTCCCTCCCCAGCTTTCCTGGAGCCCTTTTAGGGACTGGAAGGTCTCCCCGGAGCCTCCTCTTCTCCTCCTTTTCCTTCAGCCATCCCTCACCAGACCACGTTCAAAATCTTCCCTTTACACTCATGATTTCATGCCTTTAAATGAGAAATCAGATCTTAACTGGATCTGGCCAAGGCTCATTTGTGACTCTGCCATGTAGCAGAACGGAAAAAGAAAGTCCTCCCACAGCTCCTCTGGGACTTGAAATGCTCCATATAAACAACGCCCACTGCAAGGGAGGGGAGGGGAATCCTTAACAAGGAAAAACTTACCAAGGATCCCTGACAATGACCAAAGTCCCCAGAAAGGGCAGTTTTCACCCTGGAAAGGAGTCCTGGCAGCGCCGGTTACTGGTGCCTTTCCCACCGCTCTCCCCGTGCAAGCACAGGCGCGGTTCTGGGAAGGGTGGGAGAGCGCAGGCAGGAGCCGGGATCCGTGTTGTTTATGTCTGGCAATATCCGAGCGTGCACACACGCACACATATACACACAGGTGAGAGCCCGTAGCATGGGAAGCCCCCAAATTTGCCAGCCCTGCCGCTGGCAGAGCTCCCGGTGGGGCTCCTTCCCACTCCTCTTCCCCTCTCTGAACCCAACTCCCACCAGATGAGTGTTGGACCAGTTCAGCCCACACCTGTTTGCGCTGGTGCATCTGCTTTGGCTCCGGAGCTGTGGGGGCCCGGTACAAATAGGGACTACAAACCACACGCTGAGGGGGGAAAAAAAAAAAAAAAAAAACCAACCCAAAAAACCCATCTGTGTTTAAAACAGCATGTTTCTGCAGGCTGCCCTGCTCGGTTCAACCGAGCAATCCACCAAAGCCACTTCTCCGGATGGCTCCGTTTTCTCCTCTCGCCCATCTCGGTTTAAAGCCTGTGCCCCGCGGTGCGGTCACATCGGTTTTTATACTAGAAAAGCCATGAATGGAGCGGGCAGGGGTTGCTGTGCCTTGGGAGGGGACACCTGAAGGGCAGATGTCGCCCGGCGCAGGTGGCACACGCAGAGATGGCTTGTATATTGCTTCCTCCATCGCCCACTGCCACGAGGCCAAGCCAAAGCCGGCAGCCACCAAGGGAAGGAGCAGGGTTATTGCTGAAGGAGAGCTGCTGGGTCAGCAGTTCAGGCGTGAAACACCTACAGCCATACCTACGTGGGGCTCTGCAGACCCCCCCAAAGCCTCGTCCCACCCTCCTCTGGCTTCCGATAGCACAAGGTGCCCTCGACTGACGCAGGTGAATATTCATCGCTCAACACAATAGGCTCAGCTGGAGCCTGCTCCTGCCTGCTGTGAAAAATGGAAAAATTACTCCTTTTTTTGGTTGCAGAAAGTGAGGGAAAGAGAAGAAAGCGACTTGTCCAAGGCCACACAGTGAGGCGCAGCTCAAGAGACAGGGACGAAGCCCACAACATACTTTCTGTTCTCTTGGTTGAGATACTGCTCGGCAGCCCTCGTGCAGATGGCCTTGTAACTAAGCAAACTGAGTGGGACTGAGATCTAGATTTGTTTTCCAGACTTGTCACAGATTACTCATGTGATCTTGAGAAAGTCACTTCATCTCTTTGTGGCCAAGTTCACAGTCTATGTATCCTACAGTCACATACCCAAGTCCGCATCTGTGCTTTTCTTCATATCCTTCTGAAGTTTTTTGGTCTGATCTTCCAATCTGAAAGATGGGAGAACAAGGCAAAGTCTGAATCTTGGAAAGAAACAAACCCAAGCGTATCATACATGCAACAAATCATTTACGGGCTGAATATGCTGGCTTCTGTTCCCAGTTAAAAATATCCAGGCAAGGCTCTACGAAGTTCAGTGCTGTCCAACCTTTTCTGGTGGTTTTCAGATGGTTTTCAACCTTTTCAGGTCGGTAATCTCTGATTCAAAAGTCACCTATTTTCTTAAGCTTACCACAAACGGCAAAGCCAAATGCTTCTAGGGGATACGCGTGAGCTTATGTGACACGGTCGGTGTGGTAAACCCAATATTTGTCTCAGAGGCGTCGAGCTGTTCGGTGACCCCACGGGTTTCTGGCAATTTGACACACTTTACTTCAGAGCTGCCGTGATCTGCAAACCTCAGCCCCACTGCAAACGCTTCTTAGGACACCTTTGAACGCCCCGCCGCCAGAGAAACTCTGAAGAATTAGAAATTACAGGGCAGCGAGCGATTTGCTGGGAAGAGCACAACTGGCTAAAATTTCCTGGGAAGATGCAAGAAGAGGGCACGAGAGAGAAGTATGCTACTGTTCCTGTTTTACCAGTGTGGTTGATACTTACTGCTGAAGCTTTCCATATTCCCTTTCAAAGTCTCTCTCCACCTGTGGAAAGAAGAGATGGAAATCAGTTCAAAGCCACTGCAGAGCCTGGAGTGGCAACTAACTACCTGTGCGGGGACACCTGTCCTCGGGAAATGCCTACGTGAAGCCAGGGAAGCACAAGCTGGGAGTTACACTTCAAAAGTAAATGAAGTCTTGGGGTGGTTTTTTTTTTCTTTCAGACTCTCTTAGAGCAAAAGACACGGCCACCGACTGCGTCAGCCCGTTCCAAGGATGTGCTCCAGCACATGAATTGGAAGCCGAGAGAGTAAATGGGAATGCCTCAGAAGCAGAGAGATCGCAACTTAGCACGCACCGACGCGGGCGCCCACAGCTCAGCTCGCTCCCGGCGGGGGATGAGCCCGGTTTCTCTTCCAGAGCCTTTTCCAGAGGCTTCTCGTTCTCCCTGCGGTGGCTCTGCCCATGGCTGGCTGCCAGACCCCCACCCAGCCGCTCTTTCCTTCCCCGTCCTCAACAGGACGGGGTTTTTCACCCCATAAACCCCTCTCAAAGCCATTACTGAACCCTCCGGTCTCCGTATTATTCGCCCCCTCGATGCTCTCCTTATCCCTGCAATAGCTCCAAGCCCAAGCGGACGGTGGGGCTTCTCACCTGTGCGCGGAGCTAAGGAGCAGCCTTCTCCCGATGCTACATCAATGACTGCTTCCTCCTACTTGCTATCTGGCAGCAGATCTCCAGCGATACAAGATATTTTAAGGAACTTTCCTTCCATGCTGACTGTTTTAACACACGCTTAAACATTCATTCCACACCTCGCCGACCGAATAAGCAAATGGATTTCGATTGACCAGCCAAGAGTAAATACATGCGCTTTTTGTTGTCATGGGATCAAAACTGGGTTCATTTGTGTTGTCAAGCTACCATGCTATTAAGGAAATGCTAAGTGTTGCAAGCAGCCAGGACGAGAAGGATCCAAAGGTTTGTTCCAAATCTTCATGCTGTCCTCGGGATTTCAAACCCAGGCTCGATGTAACGGCATTACGTGAAAGCAGAACACTTAATGGGGACATTTGCTTTTCAATCAAAATTGCTATGGAAAAAAAAAAAAACCAACAGTATTTTAAGACGGAGCGCAGTAATCCTGGTTTTTTTTTTTTAGAACCTCCTTTTCTAAATATCTTTTCGGTCTGCACTTTCAGCCGCGCTTGAACCCCGATCCGAAGGCAGGCGGTGAGGGGCGTGCCGAGCCTCAGCCCCGTCGCCCGGTGGCCAGCTGTCCGCACCATCAGCTCCCACCATCCGGGGGACGCGGGCTGGCTCTCCCCACCGATATAAAAAAAAAAACCAAACAAACCAAAAAAAAAAAAACCCCCTCCGCCCAGCTCCAGCTCCCTTTCGCGCTGCTAAAAATGGTCTCTGGAGAACAGGCAGGGAGCAGTGTGGGGGCAGCTCACACAACTCCTGCCCGGTTCGCAGCTCTGCAGAAATCCGCAGCAGCTGGTGCCTGGAGGTCAGGTAACCAGCACATAGTAAAAAATCACCCTCGATTTCTATGGCTGTTCCGGCTGCTAAAATAACCAGGGAGTATTGCACTCTATTTATATGCCTTATGTGTGAATTGTTTTGGTTGCAAACCAGAGAGGCTCGGGCATGACTCAAAAATATGTCCTTTGAAGGCTTGGTGGTATCATCGCCCTGGCGTGGAGCTCCAGCCCTCTCCATGCTTGGGAGGAGGCTGCTCAGCAATCATAGAATCATAGAATTTTGGGGGTCGGAAGGGACCTTAAAGCCCATCCCGTTCCACCCCCTGCCCTGGGCAGGGACACCTCCCACCAGCCCAGGTTGCTCCAAGCCCCGGCCAACCTGGCCTTGAACCCCTCCAGGGACGGGGCAGCCACAGCTTCTCGGGGCAACCTGGGCCAGGGGCTCACCCCCCTCACAGCAAACAATTTCTTCCCCAGATCTCCTCTCAATCTCCCCTCTTGCAGTGGAAAACCCTTCCCCCTCGTCCCATGGCTCCCCTCCCTGCTCCAGAGTCCCTCCCCAGCTTTCCTGGAGCCCCTTGAGGGCCTGGAAGGGGCTGGAAGGTCTCCGCGGAGCCTTCTCTTCTCCAGGCTGAACCCCCCCAACTCTCTCAGCCTGTCCCCACAGCAGAGGGCTCCAGCCCTCCCAGCATCTCCGGGGCCTCCTCCGGCCCCGCTCCAACCAGTTCCTCCAAGAAATGGAGGGTTTGACCGCAAAATGAAAACCACCTGCAAAGATCGGCGGTATCTGCCCCATCCCTCTTGCTGTTCGATTCCCCCGTTCCTATGCCATGAGCAAAAGGCATCGTCACCTAACGGCTACAAAGGAAAGCCAAACTTCCCCGCCCTGCGACCCTCCGGGTGACGCGAACCCCCGAATTTTCCAAGGTTTCCAAGCTTCCCCAAAACACTCAACCCCGGTTATCCTGTGCGCTTTCTATGTACGCTGGAGGTGAATCTACGAGGCGGCACTTCAGCCTGACTCACATCTCCAGTGCCATTCCAGGCAGAGACAGCTGCCCGAGGATTGCTCTTATTTTTCACGCCCACAGGAGCAACTGGCTACCAGTCATCGCAGTCTGCGGGCTGGTGGAGCCCTCCCAGTCATCGCTGCTCTCGTCGGAGCCCGGAGACACGACGCAAACAGCCAAAAGCAGGGTCCCCCATGCAGGAGATGGAGAAGATCCGTTCTCAGGTGCTCCCAACCTCCAGATTTACAGGCGGCAGCCAGAGGTGGATCAGAGGAGGACAAGCAGAGAGCGAGCCAAGCACATTTTGCAGAGCACAGAGTAATTCCCGCTCCCATCCGTGGCCACACGTACCCGACACTCACGGCAAAAGGCTATGGATAGGATTATCACGTTAAGAGTAACGAGAACAAGAAGTACAGGCAAGAAAATTACAATATCCCGAAGGGAAGTTTCCGTAATATTAAAATAAACCCACTTCTCTGAAAACTCAAAATCAAAACGTGTTTCTGTATTGAACGTTTTTTCTTCTAGGCATACGGGCTAGTTAATGCAAGATTGCTCGTCTCCAGGTTTTTATTTAAATCTACATAAAGAACGACGAGTTCTTAAAAGAAATGAAACCTTCTTTTTTTTTCACCCAGTTATTTTTGTTTGCAAACACTGGGCCTTCCACCTGCGATAACATCCCTCCTGCTTTAAGGGCGATATCATAATCGACACCATGGTTGCAAAGCAACGAAGCAAGACCAAAGCCAACACTACAAAGAGATGGAAATAAGGGACTGTGATGAACCTTCTCATTCCCCTGAGGTTAATTTCTTTTCCTGGAGGAGGAGGAGGACTAGCTGATTTCTACATGTTCCAGTGGTCTCAGCCTCTTCGTGGGGCTTCCTCCTCCCTCCTCTCCAAAAAAAAAAAAAGAAACCCATATAATTAGGCCAGAAATTCTGCTACAACCTGGAACTTCTGCTGAGCATCCCATCAAGCAAGAGGAGAATTGAGGGAAGTAATGGGGGTGCATATTCGCTCCGCGTCCGACAGCGGAGCCCGGAGGCAAGGAAACGCTGCGGAGTGCAGGTGTATCTGGGATTTCGTGGGTTTTGCCACCCAACAAGCTCTCCAAATCCCTCTAGAGTGAGAAAATTTCAAGGAAGACTGCTTAGGTGGCACGCTAAAAGGGAAAAAGGATGCACCTCTGAACCGCAGAGACCACTATGTGCCGCTGAAGATCAAAGGAGAGTGAAAATGAGCAAAATCATTTAGCCGGCATCACTTGATTTCACCCCGCCGTTTCTGTGACATTTACTCCGTTATTTTGGGATTTCCAGCTCGCTGGTGGAGCCCGATGGAAAGGCGCTGAGGGCCGGCAGCTGCAGTGGAATCCTCCTGCTCATGGAGCTCCTCCGTCCGACATCCCTGGGGAAGGCAGAGCTGCTGGGATGAGTCAAGGAAGGGAGGCTTGGCAGGCGTGCGGGGCCCACAGCTCAGGTCTCCGCTCCCTGCCAAAGCTGACTCACCCAAGGTTAGCCAGCGAGGAGGAGGAGGAGGAAGGCGAGAGCCTTCTGAGTCAGCCCCGGCAGGCAGGGAGAGAGGGAGGCAGGGGTAAAACCTGGGTGATGTGAAGGGCCTGGGCGCTGTCTTTGTCCCAAGAGGGAATGGGAGCTCCTCCAGCTTCCGATCCGGCTCTGCGCCCCGTGGGGACGCATGGCCGGCTTTTCTTCCCGGCTACCTGCCGGCTCGGATAAAGCCAAGCCCCAGTGAAGAGCAGGGCACAACCTTGGGGTGACGCAGATGAACTTCAGCGAGCTGGAGCTGCAGGAGAGCTGGGAAGACAACCGCAGCCCTGGTTCCAGCGTAACCTCTGCCGGGACCGACGTTGTCCTGGGGGGAGGGAAGAACATCTCTGCCGTAAGAGGCTTCATCGCCGCGGCGGATTTGAGCAATAAACATTCTGCAGAGAGATATAACTCTAACAGGTTTAACTCCTATCACTGGGCATTAGTTTAATTGGGCTGCGTTGCCGTGTCCTCTGCGGCTCCGCTGACAGCAGGTCCTTCTCTGCGCATTAGATCCTCCCACCCGGCTCCCGGCCTCTCGGCCAGCCCGGTGACAGATGCTCTTTTCAGGGGAGAGGAAGGGAGAGATTACGGCTGTCTGGAATTGGATTTGCCCAGGTTAAGGTGGAAACAAAGCAGAGGCACGTCTGGGGGGCTGGAGATCACTTCAGTTCACCAGCCGATATTTTCTATGGGGGTTTCCTTCTACCTGAAGAGCTAAACTGTGGCTGACACCATGCCCTTCTTCAAAGGCTCAGAAGCGAGTGGGCATGGGGAGTCATGACTAATTCCCTCTGCAGCCCAGGCAAATTGCTTTTCAGGACTACTGCCGGCCTAGATTTGACACCAGCCCCAGCATCGTTTCATCGAGTAAAGAAAAAAAGGCTTGCTGGCGAGCGAAACCTCTCTCAGCAAAGCGATTCTCCCCTCTCCTGCGCTCCAGTTCCACCCCTCGCGGAGAGCCAAATAAGTTAGATGCTAACAAATGTCTTTTTTTTATTCTTCTTCCTTCCTCCCCCCCCCTCCTCTTTTGTGGTCCAATCTCGGCGAGTGGGAGATCCTCTACCCGCAACCACTTCCCTTCCGATGGGCTTGGGATGCAAGCCCTGGAGATACCGCACCTTCCCACTTCCTGCAGCGGGCTCCAGAGGCCAACATCTGGAATATCACAGACCTCGGCTGCTACCGCCGCTCCCAAAAGCCCGCACAGATGGCAAAGTCGGGGGCCCTGAGCTCGCTAAAGCTACAAAGCAGCCCCGAGGCTTCCACAGCCCGCCGCCGAACGCCTCGCTCCCAGGGGAGATGGGTGGTTTCCTGCCGTTTGTTCTCCTTTGAAGAGCCGCACTTGACACTTACTGTGAGGTTGCAAAGCTTTGGGCTTCCTGTTTTCTGCTTTCCACGTATCTGCTGCCCGGAGAGGAACAGCAGCAGCAGCAGCAGCAGCAGCAACACGCGGCAAGGGGAAGCCATTTAAAAAAATCGGCATCTGACTCGGAGCTACTGAGTCGCTGACACCGAAATTTGTTGCTCTTCTTGGGGGAGATGAGGAAGAGGGGGAAGGACGGAAGGATGGACGGACGGAAGGAAGGAGGGAAGGAGGGAAGGAAAAAGGGAAGGAAAAAAGGATGCAAGGATGCAAGGATGGAAGGAAGGAAGGAAGTAAAGAAAAAGAAGGAAGGAAAGGGAAAAGGCCTGGAAATACTTGCGCTGCTGAATGAACCTCTGCCTGCTGGATATTCTGAGCTGTTCTATTTAATACACACACACGCACACACACATATATATATAAAAGCAATGCCTGCCAACTGCCTCAGAACAGCACATCCCAGCAGCTCAGGGGAAGAGAAGCTCTCAAAGTGCAACCCTTCTTCTGCACAGAGCCCGAGCCCCTGCCGCGGCGCGGGGACGGCCAATTTCGGCAGCAACGGAGCACGGCACGGGGGAGACGAGGTCTTTCAGCCAAACCCCTCGCAACACCACACGCAGCAGGAGCAGAGGGAAAATCAGCAAGCGCTGGCAAGAGAGAAAATACAGTCAACTCGGCTGTGAGAACGGGCGGGATGGAGACGTCCAAGAAAGCTGGCCAAGACACCCAGAGCTGCAGAGCAGTTGGTTCTTGCGAGAGCCTGGAAAGACACCGGTGTCGGAAACACCGTGAAAGAGGGCCGAGAGGCAAAATCTCACAGGGAAAAGCGATGTGGGGTCTCCTGAAAGGAAAGGGAATGGGTGCGAAGACCTGAGGCTGGGGGGCTGCCTTCCCCGGGGGCCCACAGACAGCAGCACCTTCCGCCGGCTGGTCTGAAGAGACGCAAAAACCACTGAAGGATTTTATCCATCCCCGTCTTCATCGCCTGCCTGGCTGAAATTTTGTACTGACAGTTTGGAGCCGTTACAGAAAATTGCTGCTCGACGGCAGCAGACAACTTACCAAATCCTTTAAAATAAAACATGACAATCGCGCCATAGAGGGAGGGGCAGAATTAGCCCTCTGCCTCCAGGGGAAAATGTCATGTCCCGAGGAGAAACCCCCCATAAACGGGAGTGCCCACGCATCCCGAGGAATTAGCTGCGCTGAGCGTCCCAGAGAGGAAGGATCAGAGATGTCAGGCTGTTGGAGGGATTAGGACACCAATGCCGTTACAAAGACAAGGTCCCCACCGCGCTGGCCGGCGGGGCGCTTATTTTAGAGCAGGTACGCAGGTTAGTTTTCAGGGACAGCTACTGTGAGGTCCCGCAGCGTTGTTGGTTTTTTTTTTTTTTGCACGGGAC
>VWZL01005856.1:38650-49514 GCA_013396915.1 Stercorarius parasiticus
TGTGGGGTGGCAGCACCCCTTTTTGTGCTGTGTCCCCCCCCCACCACCACAAGGCCACCACTTCCATCCCCAGTCACCCCATTCCCCAGCCTCCCAGTAAGGCAAATAAACGCGAAGGATGCTCCTTGGCTGAAGAACGCGCTATGTTTAAAAACAAATCCGAAAAGGAGAAGCGGGGGGGGGGCGTGATTAAAAAAAATAAAGAAAATAACTAACAAACCTTGTAAATATTTAGAAAGAGGCTATTAAAAAAAGCAACAAGCCAAGCGTCTGGAGCTGTGAGCTGCTTCAAAGGATTTCTCTGATACAACAGCTGTAGGAGCCGCTCACCTGCCAGCGGAACAGCCTTCATTCTTAAAATCTTTAAATATGGTTGCGAGTAAAAATCTGGGTTACCTGAATGATTTCCCCCCCCCCGCAACACGAGCTAGCTCAAAGGTGAAGAGTGCTCCAAATAAATTACCCAACATATGTAAGGGCGGCTGGGTCAGACGGTTACAGTCACGCAGCCCTCCTGGAAATAATTGGATTTCTTTCACCTGTCAGTGTAATAAAAATCCAGGAATTCAACGGCTGGTTTCGACGGATTTAATTAAGTTAAAGAGGTGCTGCTGGGTTAAAGCATCTCATCCAAAATCTCCCAACGTTTCCCGCGGGAAACGTTGGGAGATTTTGGATGAGATGCTTTAACCCAGCAGCACCTCTTTTAACTAAAAAGAAAAAATCGGGTCTCATAAATGAAATCTATTTTCCCAGAGACGCCTCACCTAGAGCTTCCCCATAGCTCCGCGGTGGGCACCCCATCCCAAATCCCCACCGGGATCCCCAGCTCCCCTCTCGGCCCAGTCCAAATTCCCACACCGCCACCCAAATTCTAAGCTAATAAGGTGGATTTTAGGGCTCTGGTTCGGCGGTTGCTCTCGCTGACGGGCAGCAAACGCGTGGCTGATTCTCCATTTCTTTCTCAGCGGCTTTACTTACAAGATCCCCCGCACCGGCACTGCTATAAAACTGCTCGATCGGACAACTGGAACCCCAGCAAACATTTTTATTAGTGCAACACGACCAGCGGAGGTCTATTTGGCATCGGCCTTACTCTTTCTTTTAGTAAGTAATAGTCCTGAAGTCCCATTTGATTTCTTCTTGGCGTTCATCGCTGTAACGTCTCATACCGACAGCACCGCCATGCCATTTTCTGCCTTCAAATTAAAGAAAACGGCAGAAAACTCCTTGACCGCCAACTCTAAAAGGGTTGGCAGAACGGTACGTCTTAAAGGCCAGAACGTGAAAAGCAAGGATTAACTGATTTACTGCTGTAAAACAGGAGCAAGGCCGCACGACGGGAGAAAGTGCTTGCGACGAAGGGACACGCCATCCACCCCGACGGAGCAAACCCAAGACTATCCGCCAACCCGCTCCCTCCTGCCCATCTTCGCCGCTGTTTTCAAACCCAACGGTGTCATTAGCCACCGGTAATAAACAGGGGCTAGAACCCGGTCCGTACCTCCTGAGCGGCTCCGGGAGCCCAAGCCAACCTGAGTCACCAGGTTTAAATTTAAGTATTTTTTTGGGGGGGGGAGAATTTCCTGTTTATGGTTCTTCGGTCGGACCGATATAATTTTAGGTTGTTAACCCTTTCCAGCTCCTGTGGCAGGCCCGGCAGCCGTGAATCACACTTCTTTTATAAACAAACACTCGGCTGGTATATAATTACCCTGTCAATAACTGGGTGTGTGGTGCCTTACAGGAAGAAAGCGAAAAAAATACGGGTTTTTTTTTCTTTGTGTTTTCTTACAAATATAAACTAAAATGAGGCACAGCCCTCACTCTCACAGGCACAGGCTGTCCCATCCGCAGCCAGGTGCCGTCACTCGATGTTTTTGGAAGTGACGGCACCAACTTATCGCGGTGGAAGGAGGAGAAAAAGATGCGGTCTTTACCCAGGGGAGTGAGTTACCCCAAGAAAAACCAGCTTGCACAACGAGCCACGGCGGCTGCCGGGCAACCTCCGCCAGCGCGGGGGCAAGCACAGGGTTCAAGCTGGAGTTAGGTTGGTTCCTAGTGGGTAAGCGCAATTAAAAGGGTGATTAAAGCATTACCTGCACACAACCTTCCCCTCACCCTTGTCTGGCCAATCCTGCCAACGCGGGTTATCCGGAGGAGTAATCCCGACCGTCATTCGCCGGCAAACTGGGTTAAATCAAGGCGATTCCGGTAATAAAAGAGGGATGCGGGGAACGGGCATCACTTGGGTACCACCGAGCCGGCAGCGCAGGCAGCAGCCCAGGGGAAGGCAGGGGGGAGCACA
Organism: Stercorarius parasiticus; assembly: GCA_013396915.1. NCBI lineage: Eukaryota > Metazoa > Chordata > Aves > Charadriiformes > Stercorariidae > Stercorarius > Stercorarius parasiticus. Next base: position 40,959 of record VWZL01005856.1, read on the forward strand.
GTCTCATCCCGTCCCCCATCTCCTTGCACCACAGAGGGGAAAGGGGGGAAAAAACCAATCCCAGCTACTTTCTTCCAGAACAAAAGAAAGTCACCGGAGCACTTCACTACGCCACAAACACACTTGGAAGCAGTAAATATCTCTATTAGCATCGTGATGCCAGTTGGCTAATTATGTCTGTCTCGGTAAAACCTCTAAAAAATAACCCTGTGCAAGTAATATCTACACACCAATTTTTTTTCGTTTCTGTTGCTATTTTACAATTTGAGATAATCTTCCCGTTTTGTGAATCTTTGCCTTTTAATACGGTTCTGTGAGGGGGAAAAAAAAAGACGCAGAAGCAGGAACAAAAGCAGTAAGGAAGGATAAAAGACGAGAGGTAGGGATCTTATCCGAGCTTTTAGGATAAATGGATACACCCTGCGCTTCGAAACGCGACGGCAGTTCTCGGCATTGACAATTTTTGCCGCTGCATGAGTCGATGGCCCAGCCTGTGAAATGGGGGGGGGGGGNTGGGACACAACACGTGCCTGATAACAGCAGCGTTACAACCATTTGCTGAAAAAATTAAGAGCCGCCGGGTGTTTTATTCTGTTTAGAAAACGTACCATGGGCACCACACAAATAAGTTGGAGGGAGGTGGGTCAGTAGCTTTTATCGCCATGGATTTACCAGCGTGGCACGGTTATCACCGTTACCCTAAAAGCTGCATATACGCCAAAGAAAAACCAGAATCGGTGCGCTTTTTTTTTTTTATTTTTATTTTTTTTTTATCTCTCATTTCTGCTGAGCGAGAGAAAGCTGGGGTTGTGTTTGGGGTGTGAAATCCCTTGAAATCCCGTTCCTCAAGAGCGCGAGCACGCTGAGTCACAGCCGGAGCNGAAGAACTGCAGGGAGGGGGTGGGAATCGCTTAAAGTAGGAAAAAAAGTGTGGGTGGAGAGAATCCTGCAAGCTTCTACTCGGGGATGCTCAGGAACCCCAGGGAGGGGAAGGTGGGAGAAGCTGTGGCTAATTTTCTCTGAAGTTTCCCCAGCAATGTCATATATTTACTTGGCTTTTCCATGCGCAAACCCAGGGCCACACACCAAAGCAGCTAATTCTCCTCTGGATGCACAGGAGAGTTGCAAACAAACCTCGCAGGCTTTAGGAGGGGCTGGGGGGGGAAATACAACTCAATGAGGTCCGCGGGGAGCTGGGGTTTAAAACACGTAGCTCCCCCTCCCACTCTCCGCCAGTCCCCTGAAACGAAGGCACGCAGGAATTGCCAGCGTGAATCAAGCTAAATCATTGTTCATTTAGGGAGGCGATGGTCCTTTTGCTGCGTTGGACCGAGCAGGACATCAAACCGTGGCTTCATCCCCGGCTGGCGTTTGGAGCGCACGCGGGGGATAAATAATGGGTGGATGCGATCCTTTTCCCCGCAGCACATGGTAGAACATCGCTTTGCAACCCCCCATCAGGCCCCAGAAGACCCCCTGGCAGATAAGCGAGGGATACGCATGAAGCATTTTCGCCCCCAGCTGATAAGCCGCTGGCCCTGGGGATGCCGAGCACTCGCTGCGGAACCAGGGACGGGGAGGGCAGGAAGGACGCCAGACGGATGGACAAGCAGCACACGAGGAAAGGGGCAGGGAAAGCTGAGACCAGGGCGATGTGCTCGCTGGTTTTGGAGGTTAATTACCCAGATATTTAGAAGAAGTGACAACCTGACACCATCAAAATCGCTTGCCAGGGAGCCACAGGTCTAAAGGTGGTATGAACTGGTGGTAATGACTGGTTTTTATCCACCACCACTGTCAGGCCGCCAACTAAACTCCTGTTTTGTGAAAAGCGCCTGCTTCCCGTGGAAAGTTTCAGGGTTTTCGGTTTGGTTTATTACCCCCCCACATCGAAACCCCAAGCGCCAGCAAGCCAGCACAGCCTGGATTTCCGCCAGCACTTTTCACTCTTTGAATTTCCACCAAAAATCCCAATTCTTTCACCGGAATCTCTGCCCGCAGATGGGAGGGTGACACCCAGCCTCCTGCGCTGCGAGGGGTGACCCCAACCCACCGAGGCTGGTCTTCCCAAAGCCGAGGGCTCCTACAAAACCAGCCGTTTATACGTGATCCTCCGGGAAGCCAAAAACTGGCCCTAAGGCACCCCAGAAATTCCCTCTGCGAGAGCTGGGGGCACTTCCCCAAGCCCTGCTCTGCTCGGTGGCCACCCCTTGCCTTCGCCCGGGCTGTCCCAGGGTCCTGCATCGGGAGAGGACTCAGCTCCAGGTGTATTTGCAGCCAGGAGACTTGCCCCATCATGGGAAGGTCAATGCAAACATCAACAGGAAGGTCGGGAGCATCCAAAATCAATCCAAACATCAACAGGAATGTCGGGAGCATCCAAGGATGCAATCGCAGAGGTAATAACTTCCACTTTCTCACTACCGTTATGGAGCGAGCTTTTCCGTGATGCAATATGGGAAAGCCAGGGCACCCTGGAAGTTCAAGGGCGGCTGTGACCACCACCAATAGCTGCTGAAGGAGGAGTAATTATCTCGTTAGCGGTCTTGAGTCTTAACAAGGGCTGAAGGCAGCCTGCACGGGGCCCGAGGAGAGGCAAGGCTGGCTGGGCGCACGGCGCTGCGCACATGCAAACCAACCCTGGGCACCTGGACCATGGGTCTCACGACTTTGGGCTTCCTAAAAAACCACCAAAAGCTGCAAATCCACGGCCGTGGGGGCTGCCCCAGTGTCGGGGGGGGATCCCAGCCCTGCCCAGGTGAGAAAGGCACAGAGGCAAGACGCAGGTTAGACATTAATCTCGAGCATCGCTCCGGATGCCTCGCTGTACTACAGCGTGTCCATGGAAACTGCATGCACCGTCCCACCCCGCTCCTTCTNGGATCACAAACAGCTTATGTCGAGGGAGACTCTGCGCCAAATTCTGGTTTGGGTTTTCTCTTTGATGGAGACGAGGGGGGAGGTCACAGGGCGGCGAGGGGCAGGGAGATACGGTCCCTCGGTAATAAATGCATCCATCCCAACCCCATCCCTACGAACTCGTAGGCATTAAGCCCCAAACGGACGTCAGGGCGAGCCCCTGCAGCAGGGAAAAGGGGCAAAAAGAGGATGCAAACATCCATTTTACGTTGGTTTAGGTCAGGCTGGGGAAACAAGGCACCTTCCTTCAACTTCGGCGGCGGAGAGGTGGCCGCGGACGGCGAGCTCTTGGGAGCAGGGGCCACTCGTATCTCTGCATCTTGCCCAGAGCCAAGCGCGGTGTCAGTGTTAAGCAAATCAAAAATAATGTCAGAATCTACTCTCCCACCCATTCCAAGATGAGCATGAAAAAAATAATGATATTTTACTCACCCATCAAAAGAAAATTACTCACGCCAGGCGCGTGGGCGAGCAGAATTTTGCAAGGCTGTTTTAGGCCCTGACTATGCTACAAAAATATCCATTTTAAGCATGGTTGTGAAACACGGTTGTGGCTCAACTATAACACTGTTTTTCAGCTACCTGTAACAAAGAAGGCGGAAAAAATAATAATTAAGGAATAACCACGTGCTAATCGTGCTCCGAGGACCACGCCGGGCGCTGCCATCTCCCACCGTGGGAGCCGAGGTGCCGGTGTTGCCCGGTTTGCAGAAGGGCACGCCAGCGTTTCGGTTTCGCCGCAATAATACCTCTGGGACGCGCAAACCACCTTCCACGGGTGCTACACGCCACGCAGGGAGGTGTTTGGGAGCTCACCGCTTCGGTATCCAGTTGCTTCATCCCATCTAATTTTATCCCGCGCTCATCTCCAAATCCCGGTATCGTTGAAACCCGGAGAGAAAGGGGGAGCGTTGCCATCGACCGCAATGGGATTGCAATTTGGGCACCGAAAGGAATATCAATATTGATTCACTGGAAAGAAAACGGCGCCTTGGTCTGTGTTTTGCATCGCACCTGCCCAACGTGGTCACAGCACAGCTCCAAAACACGGAAAACAAAATGAATAACCAAGAAAGCTACTCTTACGCTCCAACCCAGCTATGCCTGCCACCTCCCCACACTCCTCGTCCCTGACTAGCAGGCAGAAATCCATCCATTTCCGAGACAGGCAGCTCCTCTTCTTCACCTCCCTCCCCAAATATTTCAGAAAACACATTCGCGTCAACTCTGGATTGCCTCGGATCAAGAGCTGGGGAGTTAAATATCACACAACCGTGCGGTTCCACTCCCGACTTTCCATCGATGCCAGCTCCTTAGTCCACTTAGCGAGAGCTCCCTGCCAAGAGGCATATGGTTTAGCAGTCCGGCAACGGCAACCCCCCATGCAGACCAATAATACGCTGCAGTGCAACACGAAAACACGTGCTTCGCACTGCCACACTATCAACATTTGCTTAACATATTTTTTCTCCCAGTAAATACCAGCTGTTGCAGCGGTGCCGAGAGGCAGTGCTCGCAGAGCGAGCTGTCACACTACAAAAAAAACCCTCTTCCCGCTCGGAAAATCACCTGCGGGAGCTGGGAAACCAAAAGAGGAGGAATTTGGGAGGCTGGTTATGAGCTGCAACAATATTTGGTTTTATGAGGTTCCACGAACCTTAAAAAAAATCCTTTAGATGGCCACAAATTAGACGCTTGTGGCAACTGAGGGTGACGATACAGTAAAATCCATCACTCTATTTCTCTTCATTTTTTTTAAAAAGAGTGATGGCCAAGGTAATCGCTGGAATATTTTCCCCTCTCTCCCCCAAAATGCATGGCCGCAGGTAAGATCTGAGGAAGAGGGGGATGCGGACGTGTTCGAGAGACCCCAATCCACAGCGCAAAAGCCGAAAGGAAGCCACCCAGCTCCGCCGAGATTTAGAAAACATCTCATCTGTCCATGCGAGGCTGTTTCCCAAAACAAGCCTACTCCTGCTCTAAATAAAGCTTAGCCTAGAAAGACGGCACTGCCTAGTTGCCTAGGTGCAGGAGTCGGGAATTCGGGGGGTTTAACCCATCCTCTGTCACCAGCGGGTTACGTTTTGCCCCCTGGAGCGAAGTCTTCCCGTGTTGGTACAACGGGCATTGTTGTTCCCAGTCCCGATGCGGCGCAGGGAGCTCTGACCCATCGAGCGCTCGCCAAGAGCGAGGGAAAGCAAAGAAATAACCACGCACAATTCAACGAGGCATCTACCACGCCGCCTGCAAACAGCCTCGTGGCCCTTTCACCTCGCGCAGGCCTTCGCAAAGAATTAATTAAGGTAACGAGTGTACAGAAGGAAAACTGGAGGCAGAGTTACGTGCCGCTTCCCTGAGCAACCTGGTCTAGTGGGAGGTGTCCCTGCCCAGGGCAGGGGGGTTGGAACAAGATGATCTTTAAGGTCCCTTCCGACTCAAACCATTCCATAATTCCCCAACACGATCTGCAGGACAGAGCTGAGGATGAAGCTCCATCCCCTTGACTGGCTGCGACAGCCAACCCCTACAAAAAGGGGTTTTAATCAATGCCCCGGGTTTTACAGTGCCTGTTGCCGGAGAGAAAGACGCACGTGCAAACTAAGCAAACACGCTCTGCTGCACAAAGCAACCTCCCGCCCCGCCGGGCTGGGACAAAGCCCGCTGCCTCCGCGGGGACGGCGGAGCAGCGGCATCGGGGACATGGTTTACTGTGACGTTTGAGGAGCAGGGCACGACCCCCACACACACGCCGGCATTTGTTACTGCCGGCGGGAGCGTAACCCCTCGCTGTGGCAGCGAGGCGGACGTCACGCCGAGCCCGGCCCTGAACTCCGAACCCCCCTGCCTCGTGAATAGGGCGATTCATCCGGAGTGGGAATTATCGGCCAGGAGGGTTGGCAGGGCCGGCCAGGCGGAGAAACCGAACTGAGAGCGATTGTGTCCCTGACACGCTGCCGGGTCCGAGCCCCTCGCGTCCGCGCGTAAGTGGAGCCCCGACACGCCGAAGGACTGACGCTGCTGGGGAAGAAAGAGGAGACTCAGATTTCAGCAGAGCATCAATTTCCCCCCACCACCTCCTTCCGGCAATGACCTTTTATTCCTCCCCAGCAAAGGGCAAAACCACTCAATTTCTCAGCAAAAGCCATGTGTATCGCAGAGAAGCCACCAGACGGTCCCCAGGAGCAGCGTGGCTGGATGGACGCTGGAAAGCACAGAGGGGAAGCGTTGTCACTCTGCACCCAAATTATTCCACATCCATCATGTGAAGGGAATATTTATCTCTTACATTTTCGTCTCTGCAGCCCCTCCCGGACCAGGAGAGCGGAGCAGGTCTCTTCCACTGGCTGGAATTTTCCGAAAGCAGCCCCCGGGCCATGCTGCCCGCAGAGCTCATGAGGGCAAAAGGTGGCTCCGAGACCCTCGTTCCCCAACGCCGTCTATAATCGTGGCTGCTCTGAGATGACTAAAGCAGAACAAAAATGAACTCAGTGGATAAGTGTGTATTTTTAACCCAAAGGCCCCATTTTAATAGGTACCTGTGTGCGCGTCATTATATTGTTGAAGTACGCTTCCAGACCGCAACTTCCCCCACTCCCAACCCAAAAAAAAAACCAAAAAAAATCTTCAATTTTCACCCTGCGCCTGCCCTGGAAAACGCAGCCTGAGGGCGCCAGGCAAGGGAAGGGCCTTTTTCTCCTTAAACCATCACATCCTTCACCTCTCATAACGGCGCTGGCTCTATGGGACTATCCAGGATGAGAAATCGTGCATGGCATCAAGATTAATTTCTAATATAATTAGTTTAAATAAGTGGTGGGGAGACGTGAAGAAGCAACATGCCAAAGACACCACGGTATCCAAACAGAGCCTTTCACAAGTCCGATCCAAACACACGTGGATTTTTTAACAAAAAAAGCTTTACTTTAATGGGGTTGAAGGTGGTTTTACAGTGTTTCAGCCTCATGGAGCTGCCGGGGACCTCTGGAGACCCCCCCCACCAAACCCTTCACCCCACAGCAGCACCCAGGCATGGGGAGGTGGGAGGGCAGGGGGGTGAAAGAGCTCGGTGGTGCTCCCCCGTACTTGAGATGAAGGCTGGGGAGGGAGCAGCAGCAGCTGCTGGGGGCAGGGGCGAGGGGTCCCTGGGGAACGCGTCTGTTAGACACCCATATGCCATGTGTGTGCCTACAGAGACAGCTTCGGGGCAGCTACACGAGGGCCAAACTTGGCCAGAACTGGAGCAAAGCCCAGCCAGCACCAGGGCCAAGCTCGGGGCCAGCACCAGGGCCAAGCCTGGCTAGCACTGGCACCTGCTCAGGGCCAGCACTAGGGACAAGCTGGGCCAGCACCGGGGCCCCTGCGAGGCCAGCACCAGGGCCCACTCGGGGCCAGCAGTAGGGCCAAGCCTGGCCAGGACTGGCGCCTGCTTAGGGCCAGCACCGGGGCCAAGCTTGGGGCCAAGCCAGGCCAGCGTCAGGGCCAACCATGACCAACACCAAGGCCCCCACCGGGCCAGCACCAGGGTTAAGCATGGCCAGCAGCGGGGCCAGCAGCGGGGCCAGCACCGGACCAGCACTGGAGCCAGGCTTGGGTCCCCCGCCAGGCCAGCACCGGGGCCAAGCCTGACCAACACTGGGGCTCCTGCCGGGCCAGCACCGGGGCCAAGCCCAGGACCAGTCACAGGGGCCAGGCTCGGGGCCAGGACCAGGGCCCCTGCTAGGCCAGCACCGGGGCCCACTCGGGGCCAAGCCTGACCAACACCAGGACTCCTGCCGGAGCAGCCCCGGGGCCAACCCCGGCCAGCCCCTGGGCCAAGCCTGGGGCCAGTCCTGTGGTCAAGCCCAGCCAGCACAGGGGCCAAGCTTGGGTCCAGCACCAGGGCCAAGCCTGACCAACAGGAGGGCTCCCACCGGGCCAGCACTGGGGCCTGCTCAGGGCCAAGCCTGATCAACAGCGGGGCTCCCAATGGGCCAGCACCAAGGCCAAGCCCAGACAGCACTGGGGCCAAGCCCAGGGCCAGTCCTGGGGTCAAGCTCGGGCCTAGCACTGGGGTCCCTGCTGGACTGGTACCAGAGCCAGCACAGGGGTCAAGCCTGACCAACACCGAGGCCTGCTTGGAGCCAGCACCGGGGCCAGCCTCGAGTCCCCCACCGGGCCAGCACTGGGGCCCACTCGGGGCCAAGCATGACCAACACCGGGGCTCCAGACGCTCCAACCCCGGGGCCAAGCCCGGACAGCCCCGGGGCTAAGCCTGACCAACACCGGGGTCCCCGCCGGGCCCTCGGTCCAACCCTGACCAACACCAGGGCTCCAGCCGGGCCAGCACCGGAGCCTGCTCGGGGCCAGCCTCGGGTCCCCCTCCAGACCAGCCCCGGGGCCCCCCTAGGCCGCCAGGCCCGGCAGTGCCGGCGGTGAGAAGCCGGGGCCTGGCGTGCTGGACGGTGGGGGCGATGTCGAGCCGCAGAGGCCGGTGCCAGCAGCAGCGGCGGGCCGGGCCCGAGGGCCCCGCACTCACCAGCTCATCGTCCCCCGCCGCGCCGCTCCCGGAAGTGCCGCCGCGCTTGGCCCCGCCCCTTCCGGTAACGCCGCCAATGTCGGGGAGGAGCGTTACCCCGCCGGGCGTGACGTCGGGGAGGG
>VWZL01005857.1:680-134468 GCA_013396915.1 Stercorarius parasiticus
ATTTGCCCTTGGTGAAGCCGTGTTGATTGTACCCAATCTCCTCTTCGTTATTCTTCTGCCTCAGCAGTGCCTCCAGGAGGATCTGCTCCATAATCTTATCAGGCACGGAGGTGAGACTGACTGGCCTATAGTTCCTTGGTTCATCCTTCTTTCCCTTTTTGAAAATGGGGATTAAGTTTCCCCTTTTCCAGTCAGTGTGGACCTCACCAGACTGCCAGGACTTTTGGAATATAATAGAGAGCGGTTTAGCAACCTCATCTGCCAGTTCCTTCAGTACCCGTGGGTGTATCCCATCAGGTCCCATGGACTTGTTCACTTTCAGGTTCATCAGATGGTCACGAACCTGATCTTCACTTACGGTGGCCAGTTCTTTCCAACCCCTGCCATTGTCTTCTGTGACTCCGGGAGTGTGGCGGGAGCCCTTGCCAGTGAAGACTGAGGAACAGAAGTCATTGAGAACCTCGGCCTTCTCCATATCACTTGTCACCAGCTCTCCCGTTTCCTTTCTGAGGGGCCCACTTTTATGCAATTCTAGAAGATAACAGAAAGACTGGGTGATGTGCTTTAATAAGAAGCAGTTGAACACAATTAAAATTAAAAGCTTAAGTTAAACATTTATGTAGATCTAGCTTGATTCTGCATTGCTGGATGATGTGCTTGTTTTTCTTAAGAAATAAAGATGAGTCATTGAAAACTCTTGTATGCTCAGAAGCAGTCAAACTGGTGAAAGAGGCTGGGTCTAAAATTTGTGCGGTATTACTAAACAAATAAAGCTGGTCCGTAGGAAGGGGTTGCTTTTGATGTGTTTATGGATCTATAAAGAAGTAGGAAACCTACTTGCCTGGAGGAAGTTCCTTCCTGCTTCTCGGTTATTGGGTATCATGCAGCGTTCTCTGAAATTATTATAGAAGACAAAGTGTAGAACTGGATGGACAAGTTCTATGAAAACCATGAATGTACAGGATGTCAAAGGTATCTTGACCTAGGGAAAGAAAGGAATGATTTATGTTCCTGAAATCAGCAGTTGTATCTTCTTTCTTTCTTCTCAGTTCACTCATCCAAAGGTAGGCACTTGCACCTAGCTTGAGGATGCACCTAGCTTGAGGATGCTGAGTTCTTATGTCACCGCTCTGAATTACACCTAACATGAGCATATGTCTGTTCTCAGTGATTATAAACAGAGATGATATAAAAAATTCTCCCACTTTGTATCAAATCTGAAGTCCCAATCCACCTCTGTACTGCTGAGAGCCCATGGGCTGGTGTCTGGCATGGTTTAACCCCACTAGGCAGATCAGCCCCACACAGCTGCTTGCTCTGTCTCCCCTAAGTGAGATGGGAAAGAGTAAAAGTGAGAAAACTAGTGTGTTGAGATAAAGACAGTTTAATAGGTAAAGCAAAAGCTGTGTGCACAAGCAAAGCAAAATAAGGAATTTCTTCTAATACTAGTTTCCATCGGTGGGCAGGTGTTTAAAGCCATCTCCAGGAAAGCAGGGCTCCATCAGGCATAACAGTTACTCAGGAAGAGAAATGCCATAACTGCAAATGTCCTCCCTTCCTCCTTCTTCTCCACAGCTTTTATTGCTGAGGATGATGTCATATGGTACGGGACATCCCTGTGGTCAGTTGCGGTCAGCTGTCCCAGCTGTGTCCCCTTCCCACTTCTTGTGCACCCCCAGCCTACTTGCTGGTGGGGCGGTGTGAGGAGCAGAAAAGGCCTTGACGCTGTGTAAGCACTGCTCAGCAATAACTAAAACATTGGTGGGTCATCAATACTGTTTTCGTCACAAATCCAAAACTTAGCACCATACAAGATACTATGAAGAAAATTAACTCTATCCCTCTAAAACAAGTACTGTATCTTAGTTAAATTTAAATATCAAGAGCAGAAAGGAAAACCAGGAAGGCTCTCTTTGTATTTAATTACTGCAACTTTAAGCTGTCTCTTTTGTACCTGATACATTGTAGAGGGCCTCAGACAGGTCCTGTCTGCTGTCAATGGGAGGGGGAATACTTATGCTTGTAAATGGCAAAGATACTTTTTGCTGGGGAAGAGTAGTGTTTCATTGTGCCCTAAGTACCATAATCAAGTCTGTTGTGCTATTTGTGCCAGAGTGTCTTCCTGCTGAATTTGCTGCCCCAGATGGAGTTGACAGAAGGATTTTTTACTTTTTATCATGAATTAAATGCAATGGTGCGGACTCTGAGTTTGTATAAAATGGTAGTTACATCCATGCCAAATTTGGCTTACCCCAAATATGGATTTGGCCCATCGTTTATTTTGATTTCTTGTTTTCTGCTAGCAGCATGGGAAACTGTTTTTCTTTCTTCTCACTTCTTAAGGAACATGACACAGTCTGCATTGCAGTCCTCAAAACAGATGTGCTGGTTTTAGCTAAAGGGAAAACTCAACCTTGAAAAAAATCCTTCTTTTTTTTATTTCTTTTTCTTAAAATTAAGAGTCACGTAATATTATCTCATCTCTTTAGCTGTTGAGAAAGCTTTTCCTGCAGCTAATGTGGTTTTCAATTTTTATCCTAAACTTGTAGTTCAGATGTAAAATGAAAATGAAGCACATTTTTTGCTTATGATCTTTACTGTATTTACATGACTTAGATGTAGCAAATTCTTTTTTTTCCCCCTTGTATCAATAGGCTTACATGGTGGTGTTGGCACATTGAGGGGAAAAAAAAAGGAAGGAAGGTCAAACTCTGAAGTTCTTAGCCAAATCTTTCTTTAGAGCAAATATTAAACTCACTGACACTTGGTTTAAACAAATTACGTTTAGTTAATTAACTAGGAATATATATTTAAAATAACCTTTTTGTCCCTTCTCTTTATTCTTGCTCACATTGCAAAATTTCTAGATTACTTATTTTTTATACAGCACCTACCAGAGTAAGAACATAAAAATATCCAAACATAAAGAACAAAAAAATACCAAAAGTTTACCTAACCCTGCAGCCTATTTCTAACAATTGTCCTTTGCTGTTTAGAGAAGAACATAGCAATGTAGTAACCATGTAATGCTGCCATTACTGGAGCTTGAAGTAGTAATAATTGAAGTAGTACAAACAAGGAGAAAAAAAAAATCCTTCTTCCCTTTTTGTGGATCAGTGTTTTGTTGTCTGGGATTTTTTTTGTCCTGTGTAGTACCAAGGTCTTAATCTAGAGGATTAGCAGATTGGAAGACAGTAGAGAAAGTAGGGCATATGCTCCAAGTGCTTACAGTGTCTTAAACTGTATTTTTTTATGAATTATATCATTTCATTCCCGCATACAAATTCCATATAGATCAATCCCAGGCTATGAGTTAGACTCCCTGCTGAGCCACTTCATAGCTCTTGATTAGTTACGGATATTACAGTAATTGGGTCTGTTAATACCTACCTTTCCAGAGAGGTGTTAGCTAAACCTATTCATTAAAATAATGACCACAGAAGAAAAGAGAGGGAGAGAGAATGTAAAGATATGCATAGTATTTCAAGATCTTGGAATTATAATTCCTTCTAACACTGTGTTCAGAAACCCTTCAAGAATACTACAGCAGCTGCTACTAAACAATTAAGTTGCATTATTAATTGGGTTCAGAAAATATATCTTCATGGCAAATGAAAGAACAGAATCAAGTATTTTTGTGCAACACTACATATTTTTATTAGCCATATTCACTCAAGCAAGAAGTACACTTGGAAAACATTAATGTTCAGATGCCAATTGACAAAAGCACAGGGACTCATTAAATCAGAAATATCGTGACAAACTCTAGAATCTTGTGGTTTTGCTCTAGGGAGCTAATCCAGCAAAGCATTTAAGAAACTGCTTAATTTTAAGCATAGAAGGACTCCCCAGAGAAGGTATAAAGCAGATGCTAAAGTGTTTTCCTGACTGGAGCACACACTTGGTCAAAATTTGTTCTAGTGTGTATTTTTTTGTTTTGCTTTGGTTTATAGGAAGATGTTAAGACTAAATCAAGTCCTTTAGAAGTTCATTATGCATGCTAAGTATTCATAGCATAATATGAAACATTATAATGCATAATATAAATATGAGTATTTCAGTATTACCTAGAGATTTAATAAAAAATTTACTGTGCTATGTATGGTGCTCACATAAAGAAAACTACATCAGTAGTGTCTAAACACTTTAAAATATATGGCCTTATTCTGTAGTCCTGGGAAGTTGGTAAATCCACTTAATAGGCTTGCATGGATTTTTTCAGCCTGGAGCCCTCTGGCTTCAGGGAAACTTTGTGTGATGCAGATAGCTGTCTGAAGACTGAGCAATACAGGAATATGTCCATGAATAAGGTGGGGGACATCAGTTCCCGTGACAGAGGTCCCAAACCTCAAAGTTACAGACTAGCCTCAAGAATTCAATAGCTACGCCATATGAGATATAGATTGAAATGTTACAAGTATTTCTACTCATGTGCGTGTTCAGAACTTCTGTTCCCCTCCATAATCCTACGGTATTTGTTGGCCTAGGCAATCTTGAAGCTGTTAGAGAGATCAGTTACTGAAAATGAGCAAAGTTTTATTCTATTTGGAGTTGACAATTATGCCTTCTGAATGAAAACAGCTGCTTTTCCAAAACTATGCTCACTGTGACCCAAATGCTTCTCCGTAACTGTAAATCCTGTACTAGCAGCTGTAGCCAGTTTTCCCTGTGAATTTGTCAAAAAATTTAAACTTGACCCTGAAAGGGAGTCAGATTTAGACTGGGGCCTTTTGTACCCTCTTTTGGTTATCCTTTTTCTCTCTGACTGCAGAGATAAAAGGGCTTTAAACTAAAGTTGCCGGGGGAGGGGAACCTCAATCCATCCCTCTCCTACCAGTTTGATGGCAGTACCAGCAATAATAGCCCAGAGCCTGGAGATGCTCAGGTCAGCAGGAGAGCACCTGGAGTGCAGCACAAAAGAATTCCATCCATTCCTGCCAGTAAGTCAGCTTCAGCTGGGCCCCAACATAAACGCCTCTATGCAAAAACAGGTAGCATGGGGAAAAAGCACGAGGAGTTAGGGACATGTGCATGCCTGCAGGGCTGTGACCTCATTGGCATCATGGAGATGTGGTGGGATGGCTCCTGTGACTGGAGTGTTGGAATAGAAGGATACAGGCTGGAGTGTTGGAATAGAAGGATACAGGCCCTTTAGGAAGGATAGACAGGAGACAAGGAGCAGGTGTTGCCCTCTATGTCAATGGCCAGCTGGAGTGTAGAGAGCTCTGCCTGGGGAGGGATGAGGAGCTGACCAAGAGCTTATGGGTCAGGATTAAAGGGAGGGCAGGGACAGGTGACATTACAGTAGGAGTCTGTTACAGGCCACCCAACCAGGAAGACTGAGTGGATGAGGCCCCCTCTAGACAGATAGGAACAGCCTCACGTTCACAAGTCCCCCTGAATTCCAGGAGGACTTCAACCACCCTGATGTCTGTTGGAGGGACAATAGTGCAGGGCATAAGCAATCCAGGAGGTTCCTGGAATGTGTCGATAATAACTTCCTTCTCTAATGAGAAGCCAACGAGGAGAGGTATTATGCTGGACCTTGTCACCAACAAGGAGGGCCTGGTGTGAAATGTGAAGCTCAGGGGCGGCCTTGACTGCAGTGATCCTGAAATTGTTGAGTTCAATATCTTTAGGACAGCAAGGAGGGTGCACAGCAAGGTCACTAGCCTGGGCTTCAGGAGAGTAGATTTTAGCCTCTTGAGGGATCTGCTTGGTAGAGTACCATGGGATAAAGCCTTTGAGGGAAGAAGGACTCAAGAATCATAGTTAATATTCAAGGATCACTTACCCTCAGTAAATTGCAATAAAGAGGCAATTGCAGGAATCTGTAACTAGAGGATTACCCAGCAGGAGAAGTTGTGTGATAACTCCAGCCACAAGTCTGAGTCTGTTGAGAATGAATCAGAGGTGTCATCAAACTTCACTGTATTTTAATTGTTTTCTGCTTTCCAGAGCTCCACAACGCATTAGTACAGCCCTCAAATGACTATAATTTGCAACTGTGGTTGGCAAAGGAATGTGGATGTTTCTGTGACACGTTAAAGTCCATACAGCACTTTAACCTGTTCTTTTTCTCCCTCAAATACAGGAAAAGAAATACTTAATATGCCAGAGTTTCTAGTCTGTAGATCATTAGACCTTTTATCTTGTTGACAGATTCCAATGGCCTGTTCCAAGCACAAAGCCTGGTGATTTTTGTTCTTTTAAACAAAGCATTGTATGAGTGCTTCTTGTTTGCTCTCTCTCATTTGCCCTCCGTAGTTGCTGGGAGTACATGAAAGTACCTAGCACCTTGTAACACTGAACACTACTGGTTTATGACCTTTTGCCTCCTTGTGAAGCAAGCTGATCGGCAAGGAATTCAGAAATGCATGCTGTCCTTGAGCCTCAATAAATCTAGAGGCCTTCCTGCAGGTGGTCAACAGTGCCCATTCCCACTTAAATCCTGCTTGAATAATTTTCTATCAAATGAAACAGAGTATGTCTCTGCATGAGCCAGTCCATCAAAACTCCATAGTTACTGCAGTGGTGGAGATCAGTTCAGTTTGCATTCTCTCAATTTGTATTTCACACAACACAGACAAAGCACCCAAACAAATTCTGGAATTTCTGGATAGTTACAGTTCGCATCTTGTAATGTCATTTTTATTCTGCCCCAGCTTCTGATTTTGTTTTAACAGCAGGGTGGTGATGTTGGGGTGGGGATAGGTGGGCTGCCTGGAGAAAGTTATTCAGAGAAAATCTCTAGCACACACAAAATCATAGAATTATAGAATCATAGAATAGTTTGGGTTGGAAGGGACCTTTAAATGTCATCTACTCCAACTCCCCTGCAATGAACAGGGACATCTTCAACTAGATCAGGTGGCTCAGAGCCCCATCTAAACTGACCATGAATGTTTCCAGGGATGGGATACCTACCACCTCTCTGGGCAACCTGTGCCCATGTTTCATCACCCTCATTGTAAAAAATTTCTTCCTTATATCTAGTCTGAATCGGCCTTCTTTTAGTTTAAAACCATTACCCTTTGTTCTATCACAACAGGCCCTACTTCTGTCCCCATGTTTCCTGCAGGCCCCCTTTAGGTACTGAAAGGCTGCAATAAGGTCTCCCTGGATCCTCCTCTTCTCCAGGCCGAACAACCCAAACTCTCTCAGCCTATCCTCATAGCATAGGTGCTCCACCCCTCTGATCATTTGTGTGGCCCTCCTCTGAGGTTCACATGGGTCCACTCCTCAAGCTTGTCCAGGTCCCCCTGAATGGCATCATCCCTCAGGTGTGTCAACCACACCACTCAGATTGCTGTCGTCCACAAACTTGCTGAGGGTGCACTCAATCCACTGCCTATATGTCATTGATGAAGATATTAAACAGTACTGGTCTCAGTACAGACCCCTGAGGGACACTGCTCATTAGTGATCTCCATCTAGACATTGAGCTGTTGACCACTACTCCCTGGATGCAGCCATCCAACCAACTCCTTGTCCACCAAACTGTCCATCTGTCAAATTGATAGCTCTCCAATTTAGAGAGAAGGATATTGTGGGGGACTGTGTCAAAGACCTTACAGAGTCCAGATAGATGACATCCATAGCTCTTTCCTTGTCCACTGATGTAGTCACCCCATCATAGAAGGCCGCTAGGTTTGCCAGGCAGGACTTGCCCTTGGTGAAGCCATGCTGGCTGTCTCAAATCACCTCCCTGTCCTCCATGTACTTTAGTTTAGCTTCTAGGAGGATTTGTTCCATGATCTTCCCAGGCACAGAGAGGAGGCTGGCAGGTATGTAGTCACCAGGGTCCTCCTTTCTACCCTTTTTAAAAATAGGAGCAATGTTTCCCTTTTTCCAGTCACTAGGACTTCACCGGACAGACATGACTTCAAGTATCATGGAGAATGGCTTGGCAACTACATCAGACAATTCCCTCAGGACCCTGGGATGTAGATTTTAGTCTAGGATATCAGTATGTCTAGGGAAACAAAAAAGTCACCCTCCAATCGTTTGCATGTCAGGGCAGTGGGAAGCCTGCTACTACTGCTTTCACTTCTCCAAGCAGAAGGTGTGATGGCTGGGGAGGTGTGAGTCTCCTGTCAGGAGCAGTGTGGAGAGTCATACTTTCCAGTAATCCAGCTATTAAAATCTCTTTCACTTGTTTTGCACCTGATTTTTTTTTCCAGATATCTCCTACAAACAGAAATACTGTCACAAGCACCTCTCTTCTTAAGGTGTATATTCATCCTGTTCCTTGTACAATTCTGAGAGTTCAGATTTGTACCTGACAGGATAAAACCTATATTTTTTTAATCATATAATAATGACTTTTCTACAATGTACTTTTTTTCTCTCTTTTTTTTTTCTTCCAGTGAGGTTGAGTATTTAACATATCACATGAGTATTTAACATATCAGTGATATGGAGTTGTTTGGGGTACTTCTCCAGTATTTCTCTAGCCATTTTTCTGTTAGAGAATACAGATTGTAGGAAAGCTTCAGCCAAGTACTGAGACAAAAGCAGTTTGCACCTAAAACTGCTAGACAACAGAAGCCCAAGAATTCTGTCACAAGCTTCAAAATGAAGGAGCTGTTGAAAATCACCACACTGGGATAAGCAGAAAGTCTGGCTTTGGATTTCAAACCCACCCCCGAGGAAAAAGACCTTAAGAGTATCAGAGGCGTTCTGGAATTGTTAACAGCACTGAACCGCCAGGACTCGGTTTCTGTTGTCTGGAGTATGTAGACGTTGTTCAGCAGTATGAACAGAAAAAATGAATCCACTTCATGGAAAGGATAATTTCACACTTTTTAAGCATCAAATTTTGAATGATTTCAGGTTAATACTGAAAATACACATTTTTGATTCTGCACATTTTTCAGTCATTACCAAAGATGGTGTAAGGTTGCAGAATTCTCAGATGTGTGTGCACAAACACACATGCATGCATGCACTCTCTTGTCCAGCAAGATGAAATATTCAACTCACTTCACTGTTTTATTTATTCACTGTAGGCTGTGTAGTGTAGTCTAGAATGAAGAAATAAGATCGCTAGGTCTATTGATCATACAGCGAAACACATGCTTTTATACTTCATGTCTGTGATCCCTGGGTTCCTATTTCACTCAGATACTGTGATGAAGAATAGCCTACAAATCAGATGGCAACTTTTTAACGTGGTGGGTGTTGTTGCTTCCAGAGAGCTATTGACTCCTGTGAAATTACTTCAAATAGGCAAATAGTATCGAGTAGGACACTTTATTAACACTAGTAGCCTCCTTTTAGTACTGCAAAAATGTTCCCTCTAAGCAGCTGCACCTGCCCAAGCCACATTGCTAAAGGAGATCAGAAGAGACCCTGCTGTTACAATCCTGAGGTGTTTTCCCAGTTTATATTAGGCCTTTCCTAGCTTATTTTGAGACTAAACTGTAGTATTTTCTTAAGATGTTGAAAGCGTTTCCTAGATGTCTTTTAAAGGAGTATGTCAAATTTTTTAAACTCAGAGTTCATTTTGCTAGTTCAATTAAATCCCTCTTCAGGGCTCTATGCTTTTCCAGTACAGCTTCAGTATGATGAACTGTAACTATTTATTGGACATAAGAATCATCATTACATGTTGAACTTCATCACTATTTAGAATGACTCTTAAATTAGCAGTGCTAGATGGAAAGAGATAAGACATTTTTGGCAGGATCGAGTAGATGGGGTTTTTTTCATTTTTTAAAAAAAGAAATGCAAAGAAGATGTTTATCTTGGTAAGCATACTGTAAGCCAAAAGTGCTGAGATGTTCCCATTGAAGTTAAAATGTGAGGGCTTAGATTCATAAGATAAACTAGTTTGCATATTCAGTTGTTGGAACTGCAAGCAAACTACTTGGAAGAAATGATCGTTCCACTTATGTTAGTGTTCCTCATGGAATCAAGGCATGATCGTCTCTTTTGTACAAGAGAATAAAACTACGGGTTCCACGGACTCAGTTGTCTGTGTACTTTATTTATCAAGCAAACATACAGGATACTTTTATGATAGTCATATACTCATGATGCGTAAGTAGGAAGACAGGCTCTACTGAGCAGTTACTGAACAGAGATTAAGTTGTGGAGTGTTTGCATGCCGTGGACTTTGGGTAAGCCATTTCACTAATTTCCCCTATCACAAAGATAAACATGGTGATAATTTCCAGTAATATTCCATAAACAAAAAGCAACACTTTAAGGAGTATCTACCTTGCCTAAATACTAAGTCTCCTGCAACTGTAGTTTGATGTTTGAAAAAATATTTCCACTTTTTGTCTTTTTATCTCTCTAGCTATATATATGTCCCTCTTAATTTGTCCCTCAAAAAAAAAAAAATTTATCAGTGATATAGATAAGGAATGTCATGGTTATTCCCCCTGGAACTGCCATTCATTCTGATTCTTGTTCTGGTCTTCAAACTACAGTCAAAGCTTGTTTTGAATACTTGTTATGCACAATTCCAGCTGTTTGGCTTCTTGTGACATATAGGTCATATATATGACTATTTCATTCCCCTCTAACTGACCAGATTAGTATTACATTAATTAGATGGTCAGGTATTTAAAGTTTTTGAATCCTAAAATAAGTCAACAGCACAGGAAAAAA
Organism: Stercorarius parasiticus; assembly: GCA_013396915.1. Classification (NCBI taxonomy): domain Eukaryota; kingdom Metazoa; phylum Chordata; class Aves; order Charadriiformes; family Stercorariidae; genus Stercorarius; species Stercorarius parasiticus. Next base: position 11,301 of record VWZL01005857.1, read on the forward strand.
TGGAAAGTACGTCAGTGTCAGAAGCTTCAGAAATTATTTCACCCATGGACATTTCTCAAAGAAACATTTTAATCGAAAGTTGTTAGACATAAAGTAAGGGCTACAGGAGAAGAGAAGAGGCCAAACAGTGTAATGAACTTGTTCTTCCTGGCTTTGGAAATGATCTTACACTGAACAACTTATTTTCTTACTACTCATACTAGATAGTGTATAAACTACATGTACCGTTTTTCCAGATGGGAAGTAAAAATAATACTGTCATAGTGAACCTCATGACACAAATTTTTGAGCAGCCGTTCCAAGGAGGGAGCAGGACTTGGCTGGTCCTCTGTAGGTCTTGCTTTAGGAAGGGTAGAAGATTGCTGGAGGTCTTCTGCTGCAAGGATAGGAGAGACAACGGAAATTGATCTTCTGGATTAGGAACTGTATTGTGAAGCTTGTATGTTGGACGAAGTAACCCAGTCAATGATTAATAATAACCCATGTTTGAAAACCACGTATAAGTAGAATTAAACAGTCTTAGAAAGCAGTAATGAAACCAGACTCAAAGAGTCATACTTTAAATGAATTTATGTCTCTGAGCATGCTTTCCAGTTGCCGTATCTACTTTAAAGACAATTATTTTACAATGACGTGTTCAGATTACAAGGTATAAAAAACTTGCAATCCTGAACCATTCGTAGTCTAAAGCTAATGGAATTCCAAAGTTGAAAGGAAAAGTATTTTGTCCATCATCAAGCTTATATATTTTAGTAGCATGAGGGTAGCTAATTAAAAGCCATTCAGAAATCTTAACTTGCTTTAAAAAAATGAATGCAAGCTGTTTTTTGAGGAGGGAAGGGCCACTCTGCCAACGAGCAGTGAGGGCTGGCAGCTGAGTGGGATCCTTGGGCTGGCAGGGCAATGGCCCTCACCAGCCAGAGCCCAGTTCCACCACCCTCAGTGAAGGAACAGGGTAAACTGGGGAGAGGAGGGTGCAACCAGGGACAACCTTGAGCCCAGGGCATCAAGCTCCTATGTGAGGCTAAGTCAAGGCAGGGCTGGGAAGTAAGCCCACAGGTCAGGGTCAGGATCAGACCCCATGAGGGTGACTAGGGTCAGACAATACTCCAGGGTGTCTGGGCAGGTCCATGGTGACAAGACTAGGCTGAGGTCAGTAATCCAAGAGATAACTCTTTTGTTGGACAATACAAATCTAGAAATATTGTTTGCTGTTGAAAGCATTCTGCCCCCTTCCCACCACCTCTCCTGAGAGAAGGCCCATTTCCTTTTTCTGTCAGTGAATGAAATATAACTCAAGGGGTTAGGCTGAAGTGGAGATCTGAAAGCCCTGTGGTCAGATTTTGTTGTTGTCTTTGCTTGCTATAGCGGATACAGGGATGGAGACAATGCTCTGCAGTAACAAAAGCTACTTTATCCAGTGGAGAGGTATGTTTGCTATGCATGTGTCTTCTGGATTTTTCTCACCCTCTCATTACTTTGACCATTTGACTTATTAATATGCCCAGAGCATATAATTTGTGTGTCAAAGAAGGGGTATAGATTGGGTATATGTTTTAGTCCATGAGTTAAGTTGATGGTTGGACTAGATGATTTAAAAGGTCACTTCCAACCTAGGCAATTACATGATTCTATGAGTTGTTACTAATCGCAATTTGTCATTTGATGGCAAATTAATGGATTTGATGGATTATGGGTATCTCTGCTAGGACGGATTTAAACCAGCTGCAACTGTTGACAGAGCACTGGAATTTTCATTCCTGCAAATAGAATTTTTGCTAAGAAATACCCTGCTTGCTGACTGGTCACACATGGGACAGATTGGGAGTTGGCAGTCGTTCTCCTTGGTAGTCAATGATGTGCACAAAACATTTAGCAGGTGTGAGGAGAAAGAACCTTGTGACAGGCTCTGCTGTTCATACTTTTCTTTCCTTTCTTTTGAAAACGAAACTTCAGCCTAATGAGTATACTGGTGATTTGGTAAAAAAATAGCATCCATTGTTTTCCTGAGGATATGGGAGTCCTGACTTTGCAGACTTTCAGTTGCCTTTGTGCTCCAGTAAATAGGTGTTTTTAGACAAGCTAGACTGGTGTCATAATAAGATGTAGCTTATTTTTAAAGGCAACAAGCTGTCATCTCAACGTAGGAAAGGCTGACAAGACTTTGGGTTCAGCTCTATAAGCAGGGAAATGTCAAAATTTACAGTTTATGGGGCCGTACTGGAAAGTCAAACTTCCCACCGTTGATTTAGTAGTGCTAAATTCATGAGCATTTAGCACATCTTAGTTCTGGGCAAGGCTCAGCTTGCTTCCCTCCTTCTGTCATCTCAGGCCACTGAAATAATTTGCATTTTGAGGCTACAGCAAACTTTCTGTAACTGCCGTAATTACTCGTGGCTGCTGCCTTCCCAACTGCGTGGATTCACTTTTGAGCATTTGTAATACCAAACATCCAGACTTATTCATATTTCCATCCTAATTTTTACCCAGCCAAAATACCAGACCCTAATTCAACTAAATTTGTCTGTATGCTCCATTAAACCTGTGCTTGCACGTGCTTTTAGTGTAATAAGTTCACTGACCTTCAGCTCCTGTAGTCACAAGGCTGTAGGACAGGTGCCACCAGAGGATACTGGAAATGAAGAATGTAAGGGTTAGGTAGTCTGGGAAGAAAGATTTCCACTATAATTCTTTAATCCAGGGTTAGGCTTCCAGCTTTGAGTGGAAAGGCAAGTTAAGCTGTCATCTATTAATACATAACGTGAAGATACTTGAATGTTCATGCACAATTTGGACAAAAAGTCATTTCAACCCTTGTTTTTGATGCATTCTAACAGTGTTACCTGTTCTGTGATACAGAACACCAATCCCCAAAACAGAATCTGTATTTCTGAATGTTCTCTCAATACAGTATCCAGTTCTGGTACTTGCACATGTGGAAGACCCATGGAAAGGATCGCTGCAAAGAATTCAAGGAAGAAGAGGGAAATTAATCTGGAAAATATATTCGGGTTGGCAGAGAAACAGTTGAGGGGCAATTTTTATTACCTGGGATAGATATTCAAACTGTAAGAAGACATCTGACAGCAAAGGGTCAAGAAGGAATTTCAGTCTTAATCACAAGGAATAACCAGATCCAGTGATGTAAAGCTGAAGCTATGCAAAGTCAACCTTAAAACAAAAAACAGTTTTCTGGGAGTAAGTGTAAATTAAAAGTTTATTGGACAAAGTTTCAGAGTTGCAATCATTCATGCCTTTAAAAAAAGAAGAGTGTTTTGTGTATTGTTCATGTCAGGTAGAGAGGGAAATATTTTGTCACTGATTTGAACACATTCTTGAGGTGAAGAAAAGAAGTACTGTCTTGTATGGACATGGTAATCCTTTCTGGCCTTAGAAACAATGAATGCACTTCATTTTCCTCTTGATGGGCCATGGCGATGGCTGGTGGGGTGGAGGATGGCCTAGAGAAGCCCAGAATTGACTGCTTTTCCCTCAGCACAATTATCAGTATTATGAGTATTTTAAGATGGCTTTGGCTAGCCTTTCTGCTTTCTCATCCACAGAGGACAAGGAAGTTTCTCCCTCCCACATTTTTCACAATAAGAAAGGCATTCTGCTGTTAGTGTTGATTTTTTATTTCCTTGTTCTCCGAAGCAAGGAATGTGTGTCACATGGGAATAGCTCCATACTACTTGCAACGCTAATCTGTTCTGTGTGGATGGCACACAAATTTTAGTTATATTAAATAATTACAAATCTTAGAAGTTAAAGCTAGGGGGTTCAGTACTGGGACATCTGGGTAAAATGACCTCTGCTACTTTCTAAGTTACTGTGATGAAATAGACTTTTCTGGTCTTGGTGTTTAAAAAAATGAGTCTTTTCTTGTTTCAATCTAAAGGTACACTTTGTTTAATTTGCATTTTAAAGGCATACTCGTTGATTATACCATGTTTTTGAAGCAGCATGGAAAATGGAGTTCGTAACAGTGAGTAACTGATTGGTAACGTGATATCATTCTGCCATTTGCACATCACTTAAAGGATTCAGAGCTTCAAAATCACTTTAGGATGTGAAGTTTTAAAAATTTACTTTGTCGTGTTTTAAACTAAAGAGCAGAAAACCACTGCTTTTTAACAAGCATCTTCGGTGTGCTCAAAGATGGGTTTATCTGTATTCTGTCTCACAACTTTCATACAACAGAGTTATGAAGAAGGGTGAGGTGGGCAGGATCAAGACCAGACAATAAGCTTATAGCAATTATGGTAGGGCAAGAGGAAAGCTGGATTAGATTTTTAGCAACAATGGCTGCAGAAATAATAAAGGAATTAATACTATCCTTGAAACACAGGTGAAGAAACTGGAAAACCAAACCAGCTGGGAAAAGTGATGGAAAAGGAGTAGTTTATATGAGGAAGTGTAGGCATGTCTCTTTCTTTTTTTTGCAGATAAATATGGCAAAATTATCAGTTACAGTGTCTCAACATTAGAATAACTTAAAATCCGTATTTAAAACAGCCTTAAGTAGAAAAAAAAAATCTTCTTTTTATAAATAAATACTTATGCTGCCTCAGTAGTCATACTTAAAAGTCATGGGATTATTCATTTCTCTCTTATAAAATAACCTATTTGGCCAAAATTTTCATACTGCTTTACTGTGCTTCTCCTGAGACATGTTATCACCTTTTGTTTGGATTTCAGTAGTTCTCTGAGACTCCAAATAAAATGAGGTCTTCCTTGCCTTACGTGCTGTACAAATACAGTAAGAGACATGCCAGATCCAAAGAAATTATACTGAAAAAGCTGTAGATCTTAAAAATAATAACTAAAAGAATTATGGACAGGTTTTTTTCTGCTAAAATAAAACTAAAGAGGTTTTTTAAAAAAATTACTTAGTAGATGAATTAAAAAAGAAGCATTGTTCCTTTTTGTACTTAAGATCATTCCATCTATCATCCTTCTCTTCCCACTTCCTAGAGTCCCAAATCAATATAAAGGTCAGTTAACCACATTAGCTCAATTAAAGGCCCCCAGTCATATTTCCTGCAGATCAAGTCCTTCTAAAACCTCAAAGATGCTAAGGTATCCTCTGAGAGACTCGAATATTCCATATTTTAACTGGCTTGCACATCCATTTTCACAGACTCTGTAATAATATGAATAGTTCATGCTTGTAAACAAACCTGCATTTTGTCTGAAGAAATAATTGAAAGAGTGTAGACATTCCAGTCAGATGATACACACTAACTGAACCTCCAGGTCTCCGTCTTGATCTTTATATGTCCTTTATCTTGCACTTCTCCACTCAAGTTCTCTGTGAATTACTCAGATGAACAGTAACCCATTAATCCAAGGAGAGGTAGAGGAGCGTAGGAATGTGTAGAAGGTACACTTGTACAGAATGTGTGAATGTACAGGAAGCAGGGAAACATGCAAGAACTGGTATTTCTATGAGGATAAGGATTTTGTTTTTACTCAGTCCCCTTCTTTGAGACTTTGCCTTGTTAGCAGACTCCTTTCTCCGTCACAAGTCATATACAACAGTCTTCTCTACCAACTGAAAGACACAGGAAGCTATGTAAAGCAAAAAACAGCCTCCGTGAAGCCTTGAAACTCTTTCCGACAGCTTCCTGCTGAATCACAACAGCTTGGATTCTCTGGTCCCCTGCAGCCGTGTCCAAAGAAGATTACAAGTCTAGCTTGTAATATTTGACGAAAGTATTGCTTTTCATGCAGGAAGTGTCTCAGCAGATTTCTGGGTCTGATGTATAGGATGAAGCAGCTATAGACCAGCAGGGGTGTATGCTTTATTCCTGACAATTGTAATCCTCTAGGTTGGTATGTCTCTTTAATACAACTCATTATCCATCTAGTGATAGAGTCTAGAAGGTTTGTGTATAAAAGAACTGTGTAATGCCCCAAGGATTAATCTTTCAGGGTATAATGAAATCATGTGGCACAGTAGGAAAGTGGTACTGGGAAGCTGGAATCTCTTTGTTATGTGGTAAGGACTCAGTGTGGCAGGAAGTAGAAGAGATGAGCTATGGCCACAGATATCCTAGGATCATTAAAAATCCTCCGCTTTTCACCACAGGTAGGAAAATGAGCCATAATATTCTGGCCAAATTCCAATTTCAGTAACTGAAATGAATTCTGTTTTAATTTCTTTTGCAGTATCAGATGATTCATTAGTCATTTTCACTCCTGCAGTAATGATGGAGAGACAGGTAATATTTTTATAACAGCAAAATTGTCCTACATTATCCTTCTTCTGTGCTTCAGTCCTTATCTTGTAAGGTGGGCTTTGAACAGTCACTGCTAGGAAAGAGTGACCTCCTGTGACCTCTAATATGAGCCTGATAGGATGTAAAGATCACATGTGGAAAATTCTTCCTTGCAAGGATAATGCCTCGGACCATTCCATTTCATATGGAAGCTAAGTGAAGATAATGCAATGAAATCCAGGATATTTATCATCTGTTAACCATTTTGGATCATTTTATTGTATAAAATATTGGGCTGGTTCCCTCTGATATAAATTGGGATATCTCTGTTGAAGTGGATGTTGAGTTTTCGCTGTGTGAGAGATAGGCCTTGGCCGTACATCCTTCATGCAGAGGAATAGCATAGAGGGGGCTTGCTCCAGGCTATTAAGTAATGTCTTATTGACAAAGTTTTCTCTCTTTACATGGTTAGATATGTGCTTTAGGTTCCCAGTGCCACATGCATTGAGGAATCACGTATATCTGACAAAATATGGCATGTTACTTATGCTCTGCAAGACACATCTGTTCTTCCCTCTCCTTTTGATGAGTTTTGCTGGGATTGTATCTTTGAGATATCATTCCCTGGAGCTAAGTTTCTGTTCATGTCATCTAGTCCAGTTTTGAAATTCACACACTTGTTTCTTTTAGGGGGTGTGAATCTGGCAACGTAAAGAGTGACAGATGAAAATATCCGTAACTTCTTTTTTTATACTTTGTACCTCTTTAAAAATCTCAAAGCTTTTCTTATTCTGACCTATTTTTATTCTCACTCTTAATTTTCACAATAACATGTAATGAAAAATTCACTTTTTAATTAAAAAAGAAACAAAAAGAGAAAAAAATAGCACCGTGGTAGTGGAAGATTAGCTTTTCCCTTTTCATTTAATTGATAATCCTGAAGGTATTGTATTGAATCAATAGCAATTCAGTTACTTTGCATTTTCTAGACCTACTCTCATTTACACCAGAAGACAATCCTGAATAATTTACAATAGATGTATTTTAACAGCATAAACAAAGATATACTAAGCAGTATACTTAACAAGAAATATGAAAGAGGGTTTTGCAGATCTTATGCAATAGCCTCTGCAGAACTGTTTCAAGATCCTAAAATTCTGCATTACATGATTTTTTTTTTTGATCTATTTGATTTATGGGAGCCTGGCAGTAAGTTAATAGGAGAGGGATTATTGTGTTTTATACAGCATAATGTAAGCATACCAAACAGTCAACAGCTGAAGTGAAATGAAACGTTCCACCCCCTTATTTCTTGCTCTGACTCTACTGTAATATGAGCCATAATGGTCAGTGGTATATAATGCTGCAGTCATGACTGGCTAAACTGATAGAAAGCACAGTTTTCCCCAAATAAATGTGTGAAACACATTCAACACCACCAAGGATATTATTTGTTGGCTTGCATTCTCTTGTACTTTACGGTGATTTTCATTAATTTCTCTTGTACCTCTGTATTCTTCGTGTGCTCCTCAGAAGTAATGGACACAATGTTAGTATTTCTTACACTCCTGTAAGTCATCTGAATTTCCACAGAATTTCTCCCTCATACCTGGGAAATACATTCCTGTACCTAGCCTTTTAGGTGTCTTCTTTTCAAACAAAATTGGGTTTGGCTGCACTCAGGAACAGGATGCTAAGTAAAGTAACCTATCCTGTGAGTTCTGCTTCCCATCTGGTATTGCCCATAGCTTTGCATATTTTTGCAAAACCATTCAAGTTGCAGGCATCCTTTGCACCGCTGGGAAAGAAAGCATTTGTATGCCTTTAGGTAAAAGTCTGACGGAATGCACTGGGAGGAGGGGTTACTCGTGTCAGCAGAAGTAGGACTACTTCTGAGGGCTTGACTTTTCAGTGGCATTCAATGGCATTTGCTGATTTAATCAGCAAATATACAGGTTGAAAATTCCAGTTTAGTTTCTTTAGTCACTAAGTGGAAAGAACTGCGTGGTTCCTCTCTGTTTATAGGCTGTATGCAATTTGCTCTGGTTTATGAATTGATTGGGGTTTTTTTCATCTTGCCGGTATGGGGAAAGCTTGTACATCCTTGAGGTAAGGAACAGGAACCAGCAGTTCTCATGGGTATAACAATTTCTCCTCCTTCCAGAATTCATCTGTCTCTTTTTGTCTCTTTTCGCAGCATGGCACAATCTAATTTCAGCTCCTTCTACAAAACAATTTGCTGTTCTATTATTCTGTTACTTACAGCAGATATGTAACTCCATTAACATATAGCATGCAAGAGATTTTTAAATTATATTGTCATTGTCTGTTATTATTGGAACAATTTGGGGGATGTCAGAAAACGGTCAAATCTTATGGAATCAAAACATTCCCAATAAATAAGGAGTAGAACCTGCTTATGAATGATTAAATACAGTTCATCAGCAACACTAGCAAAGGAAAAGAAGTAGTGTCAGATCTCCTTGCTGTCTCAGCCATTCATGAGCGCATGAAAAAGATACTTATTTCCAGCAAGTAGAAGGAAGACTTCTGCCAATGGGAAAGTCCTCTACTGCCTCTTGGAAATGTAGTGCCTTAATCACCAAATTGTACCAAGGTTTGTGAAAAAATGTGTAGGCAATTGTAGACAAGCCAACCAAGCACAACTGGGTACATACCAAGCCACTCTGGCACCTAAGGTATGTCCAATTACTTGACTTCCTTGAGGATCTCCTCCTTATCAGTCACAAACTTTTATGAAGTTTTTCTAGGTGGCAGCAGCTGCTGGCATTGCCCCTCCTGCATTTACTTCCAGTTCGTACTTCCTTCTAAGAAGTGATAGGAGTGAGTGATTCCCAGGATTAACGTGTCCTCCTCTCACCCCATCCCTACAAAATTAACAAAAATATGTGTAGATGTGCGTATGTATGAATGTGTGTACAGAGCCACAGAGTGTGGACAGATCACACACACAAATTTTACATATTAAATACAAATATGTCAAAAAGGGACATATTTATTGGCAGAACAAATTTTCACGTGTTAACATTTGCATGCATTTGTTGAAAAGAACCATCTTTCACATAATGCTGTCTTTCTTGATGCTTTCCTGGTATTTGTCTGGGAAAGAAAAACAAACAAAACAACCCCTAAAAATACCACAACCAGTTTCTTGTGTTGACTGGCACTGAATTTGTCTTGAATAATTAAATGTGGCGTATTCTTCCCTCCAAAACCCAGGTACATCATAGGACTGGAAAGGCAGTGCCTTGCTGGCCACTGGAACATACTATTTTCACTGTGACCTTCTTAGTTTAAGGAGAGGCTTTGTAACTGGCTACTCATTTGGAGGTTCTTTATTCCACCTAAGACACAGAACTCGACTTAGCTGAGACAGTTTAGGAGGCCAAGCTCACTCCACAGGTGTTGGAGAAAAAGAGAAGGTTGTTCAACGCATACAACAAAGTTCCCACTCCGAGTCATTCTCTGAACTGACTGACTGAATCTCTCATAATTTGAGTGGCTTGTATTCAATGTGCTCTGTAGCTGATTTATTGGAAATGTGAGACAGTTTGGAAAAGTGTGTTCATCTCTAATTTCTCCAATGCATATTAGATATGAAGGTTTTAGTTATCCCTGGCGTAGTCTCACGTCATCAAAGGCAAAATTTGTCCCAAATCCACTTTTGAAGGAAAAGAAGACTCTTGTTCAGTGTAAAGTGCTCTAGACCTATAAATTTTGTAAGTGACCTCATGTCAGGCCGGAACCTGAAATTATATTGATATCAAGGTGTTAGGCAGTTAAGTTCTTCTCTCTCAGATTTAAGCCCAAATTCTCATTGGAAGTTAAATAGTTAATGATAATAATAAATAAGGAGTATTATGTATGTATATAACTCCAGGCCATTGAACCATACATGGATACTTTTATTCATTGGCCCATTATGAATGTGCTTAATCTTTATGAAATTCCTAGGAAGATGATGAAAAAACAGGGAGGAGTTGTGTTTGTTTGCAAGCAAATATAAAAATAAAGAACACAAGAAGATCTGAAAAAAATAACCCAGGTTGCAAAAGTTACTCATAACCAGATACACTCTGAAACTGTAGTGAGCAGTGTCACATGAGTGATGTTGCAGGAAATACCTCACAGTCAGTCAGTGCACTTATTTTTATGTTTATACATATTGAAAATATTTTCTAGCATCCTTTGAATACATCAAAGATTGTCGACTTCATCTTTTAACCAACTGACACCAAGTCTAGGCAGCAGATACTATTATAACTGCTACCAGACCATTTTTTTTCTTTAATGAGGAAATCCTAAACAGATAATGTCATGGACACGTCAGTTGTCTGATCTCCAGAGCCAGCCTTTTGCATTTCTGTGCTTTCTCATTGGCTTCCTCTCTGAACATTATAGTTGTTACATATGTAACAAGAGAATTTTTTCATTAAAAAATATAAGGTCAGATCTATTTAATTAGTTTTCTGTTGCTGCCAGTGAAGCTCATTGTATCCTGTATTTCCTTAATTTCCTTACTGTATCAGGTATAAATTACATTCTTTTTGTTACATTGAGCATTGAAATCCTAGTCGACAGCTATGATCTTGGATGGGAGACCAAGTCTGATCAACAGTGTTGGTAGTTCATTCTTACCTCTTCTTTTCTGCGCCCCAGGAGCAAAGATACCAGAACATTTGTTGTTATTTTACAATAGTCAGGAAATTATGCCTGGTATGCTAACATGGCTCATTATCTTCTCACTGGCATCATGGAAACCTATTCAAATCATAGAATCACTGAATCATAGAATGGTTTGGGTTAGAAGGGACCTTAAAGATCATCTGGTTCCATCCCCCCTGCCATAGGCAGGGACACCTCCCACTAGACCAGGATGCTCAAAGCCCCATCCAGCCTGGCCTTGAACACTGCCAGGGTTGGGGCATCTACAACTTCCCTGGGCAACCTGTTCCAGCGTCTCACCACCCTCACAGTAAAGAATTTCTTCCTAATATCTAATCTAAATCTACCCTCTTTCAGTTTAGAACCGTTACCCCTCATCCTATCACTGCACTCCCTCGTAAAGAGTCCCTCCCCATGTTTCCTGCAGGCCCCTTTTAAGTACTGGCAGGCTGCTATAAGGTCTGCCTGGAGCCTCCTCTTCTCCAGATCGAACAATCCCAAATCTCTCAGCCTGTTTTCATAGGAGAGGGGCTCCGGCCCTCTGATCATCTTTGTGACCCTCCTCTGGACTCACTTCAAAAGGTCCATGTCCTTCTTATGTTGGGGGCCCCAGAGCTGGATGCAGTACTCCAGGTGGGGTCTCACCAGAGCAGAGTAGAGGGGCAGAATCACCTCCTTTGACCTGTTGGCCACACTTCTTTTGATGCAGCCCAGGATGTGGTTGGCTTTCTGGGCTGCAAGCACGCATTGCTGGTGCATATCGGGCTTCTCGTCAACTAATACCCCCAAGTCTTTCTTCTCAGGGCTACTCTCAAGCCATTCTCCGCCCAGTCTGTATTTGTGCCTGGGATTGCCATGACCCAGGTGCAGGACCTTGCATTTGGCCTGGTTGAACTTCATAAGGTTTGCATGGGCCCACCTCTCAAGCCTGTCCAGGTCCCTCTGGATGGCATCCCTTCCCTCCAGCGTGTCAACCGTGCCACACAGCTTGGTGTCATCTGCAAACTTTCTGAGGGTGCACCCAATCCCACTGTCCGTGTCACTGACAAAGGTGTTAAACAGTACCAGTCCCAGTCCCAACCCTTAGGAAGGCCACTCGTCACTGGTGCCACTTGGACATCGAGCCGTTGACTGCAACTCTTTGAGTGTGACCATCCAGCCAATTCCTTATCCACTGAGTGGTCTCCATCAAATCCACCCACTGATCCACCCATCAAATCCATGTCTCTCCAATTTAGAGACAAGGATGTCACGCAAAACAGCATCAAATGCTTTGCACAAGTCCAAATGGATGTCAGTCGCTCTTTCCTTATTCACCAACTCTGTAACCCTGTTGTAGAAGGTCACCAAATTTGTCAGGCATAATTTGCCTTTAGTGAAGACATGTTGGCTGTCACCAATCACCTCCTTATTTTCCATTTGCCATTTTCCATGTGCATAGTTTCCAGGAGGATCTGCTCCATGATCTTGCCAGACACAGAAGTGAGACTGTCTGGCCTGTAGTTCCTCAATTCTTACTTTTTCCCTTTTTAAAAATGGGCGTTATATTTCCCTTTTTCCAGTCAGTGGGAACTTCACCGGACTGGCACAACTGCTCAAATATGATGCATAGTGTCTTTGCAATTTCATCCGCCAGTTTCCTCTGGACCTGGGGATGCATCTCACCAGGTCCCATGGATTTGTGCACCTTCAGGTTCCTCAAATGATCTCAAACCTGATCTTCTCCTACAGTGGGCAGGAATTCATTCTCCCAGTTCCTGCCTTTGCCTTCTGTGACTTAGGCAATGTGGCTACAGCACTTGCAGTGACCACTGAGGCAAAAAAAAGTTATTGAGTACCTCAGCCTTCTCCATATCACAGGTAACTAGGTCTCCCGTTTCCTTCCGTGGAGGGCTCACATTTTCCCTAGTCTTCCTTTTATCACTGATGTACCTATAGAAGCTTTTCTTGTTGCCCTTGACATCCCTGGACAGATTGGATTCTATCAGGGCTTTAGCTTTCTTAACCTGGTTCCTGGCTGCTCAAACAATTTCTCTGTATTCTTCCCAGGATATCTGTCCTTGCTTCTAGGCTTCTAGGCTTTCTTTTGTATTTGAGTTTGTCCAGAAGCTCCTTGTTCCTCCATGCAGGCCTCCTGGTGATTTTGCCTGACTTCCTCTTTGTTGGGATGCATCGCTCCTGAGCTTGGAGGAGGTGATCCTTGAATATTAACTAGCTTTCTGGGGCCCTTCTTCCCTCAAAGGCTTTATCTCATGGTACTCTAAGTAGATCCTTGTGGATGACAAAGTCTAGTCTCCTGGAGTCCAAGCTAGCGACCTTACTGTGCACCCTCCTCTCTGTCCTAAAGATCTCGAACTCCACCATTTCATGGTCACTGCAGCCAAGGCCGCCTTTGAGCTTCACATTTCACACCAGGCCCTCCTTGTTGGTGAAAACAAGGTCTAGCATAACACCTCTACTCATTGGCTCCTCTGTCATTTGGAGAAGGAAGTTATTATCGACACATTCCAGGAACCTCCTGGATTGCTTATGCCCTGCACTATTGTCCCTCCAACAGACATCAGGGTGGTTGAAGTCCCCCATGAGGACCAGGGCTTGTGAACATGAGGCTGTTCCTATCTGTCTAGAGGGGGCCTCATCCACTCGGTCTTCCTGGTCGGGTGGCCTGTAATAGACCCCCACTGTAATGTCACCTGTCCCTGCCCTCCCTTTAATCCTGACCCATAAGCTCTTGGTCAGCTCCTCATCCATCCCCAGGCAGAGCTCTGTACACTCCAGCTGGTCATTGACATGGAGGGCGACACCCTCTCCTCCAAATTCCTTATTTAGAATAGCTTCAATTATCATTGAAAAAATTTTGACTTACAGCTGCAGGAGAGATATTTGAATATTCTGTAGTATTTGTTCATACCACAAAACAGTACTATTCTTGGTCATTTTTTTACTCAGTGTGGTGCCGTATATTTGCTCAACCAGTACTGAAAAGAGAAAATTGACTAGCTGCCACTTCCAAAATACCACCACCTCTTTCAAGACACAATTAGTTACTTTGAAGTTTCAAACATTTGCTGTTTTATAATCCTGGAGGTTTAATGTCAATTTTTGCAGGAATGAAACAATCATTACCCCTGCTTCGAGTTTTTCAATCATAGGGACTAATTTCACATTAAAATGTATGAAAGCCACGGGTTCATCTTGTTGTACTTATCTTGGTTTCAAGTGTTGGGTGTGTATTGTTATTAATAACCAAAATCCCCCTTGACCTGAGGGGAAATCTAATCTTGCAATTCAGGTTTGGAAACGGAAAGGAAAAGATGAGTTACAAAATATAAGATAGAATTTGTATGATCTCCATGTTTTTCTCAAAGTTTGCTACGTCAATGGACCAGTCAAAGTGGAAAGAGTGCTCATGAATTTCTTAACAATACTTCACTTAGCACGTACTAATGTGCATTTGATTTAAAGGAATTGGATCTGAGGACAAGTACCTGAAACAAGATGCTTCAGAGAAAGTGCAGAAGTGTGTGTGTACAAATATATAACTATGTTTTCTATTGATAACAAAGAGTGTTTATATTTGATAAAACTGCAAAAATATAACAAAACAACCCGGAGATACCATCCAGTTTCTAGGAAAAAATATATATCAATTCTAGGCTCTCTCTGCAGTGTAATGTCAAAACTGGGAGCCATCACAAGCACAACATGATCTTCCATCTGCCTATCTCTTCCACAGAGTGACCTTTCAGGCTTACTGCTAAATGGAAGTGTGCAAACTTTGCAATGCATATAATATCTGCATCTGTATCTTCTCAGATCCTTGTGATTTCAGGTTGTCCACACAGTGTCTGACTTTGTTGTGTTATGTTTTGTGGGATGTAGCCATAATGATACAACAATCTGGTTTTGAAGAGAGTTAGAGTATGGTAAGAAGATGCATGGGTGTCATACAATGAAAGAAAGTGATGAAAGAAGAAAGTGATTTGTTTGAAATACAGGGAACCTGCAGTTTGACTTGATGAGTTGCACATTTAAGCCTTCAGAAAAAAACATTAAGCATCAAGCATTTTGCTTTCTTTAGAAATTTATGTGCCTTGCTTCAACTTACTAGTCAGAATTATGAAACCTGCCAGTCCCTAGTATAATGCAATGAGCAGTGATTTAACCAAAAAAAGAATCTTTAATCAAAAGCAAGGGGACAGGGCTTCCATGTTTGGGTAACGTTCTTCCATGTTCAAGGTTATCCAAGGAGGGAAGCAGGCCTGGTGTCAGGTCAGCTTCGGACAAAGAAGGGAAGTTTGGGAAAATTACCCTGTTGTCTCACCTGGAGCCTGGGAGGATGGGTCTCAGAAGGACTCTGGGCCGTAGTCCTTTCCCTGCAAGATCTCCTGAAAGAGGCTTATTAAATTCAGAGACCACTTGTGGATTAAATGTAAAAGTTTCTGAATTAAAAATGCTTGCAGGGTATCAGCGGTGTCCTGGGGAACTCTCACTTCATATGCACAATGCTGTTGTACTCCCAACTGATGTTTGTATCTGTTGTTAGATTGCTGTGAGATATAATCTAAGGCAATCCCTTAAAGGCATACCTTTAATGATAATTACACTGGAGGTCTAGGCAATTCCATTCCTTGGAATGGAATCTCAGAATTCCTCTGAATTTCTGCGTATTGGAAGGACACTTAAGTTTCTGGTGCTGTCTGATGCAATCGATGCTCTAACAGCTATGAAGAAGAATGCTCCTATTTTTTTCCTTTTGGGCTGTCAGTAATATGAGTCTTTCTTCACACCTTCTAGGGTTTGATAAATTGCAGTTCTCGGCTCATGCTGCTAATGAGTCACTATTCCACATTTGGACTTCCTTTTTAAAAGTAAAAAGCAGAAAAAGTATTAATAATAGCTAGATATGCAAGGACAAAAATAAATTATGAAATCAAAACACGAATAAAAATGTTTATCTATATATCTTTTTCTTGTCCCAATGTGCACATGGAAAACCCACTCCAGGTCCCAACAATTCCATGAAGACTAGATCTTGCAGATCGTGTTCATGATTTCTGGTTTTAGTAGGGACTTTATCACTGGCGGTAATGGGGCATATGGGGGTGTCAGTCTCAACCTATCCTGCTCTGGAAGGCTGAAAGTTAGCATGCAACTGTATGAGCAGTCCTTTCTTACTCTGTGATTTGGAATGACTAGTAGTTAAGTCAGGAAAGGACCTCAGAAAATCACTGATTCCAGCCCTCTGTCTCTGTGTAGGATAAATATTCATCATCTGAACCAAGGAAAAGTAGTATGTGCAAGATAATCCTGAACATTCTTAGTTGTAATGATACTACAATTTGAGTTTCTTATTTGCTTTATCATGATAGTCACAGAGCCATATCTACTAGGCTTTTTCAGAATAGTTGTGCTGTGGAGAGGACAAATTATAGCTCACAATTTTTTGATAGACTGAAGGAATCTGTTGCGCAGGTAAACAAAAGTAAGAAACTTTCAGGGCCAGAGATCCACACAGCTTTTGGTGCAAGAATTCCTTAAATTTCTCTTCTTCTATGTAATACAATCTTAGAAACTGAAAACAAGTAGGCAGCATGGCTTGACCTACCATATCACAACCTAAACAACTCCAACAGGAGTATTGTCTCCAGCTCTGGAGTCCTCAGCAGAAGAAGGACACAGACCTGTTGGAACGAGTTCAGCTGAGGGCCACAAAGATGATCAGAGGGCTGGAACACCTCTCCTATGAAGGCAGGCTGAGAGATTTGGGATTGTTCGATCTGGAGAAGAGAAGGCTCCAGGCAGATTTTATAGTGGCCTTCCAGTACCTAAAAGGGGCCCTACAGGAAGGATGGGGAGGGACTCTTTAACAGGGAGTGGAGTAGTAAGACGAGGGGTAACGGTTCTAAACTGAAAGAAGGTAGATTTAGATTAGATATTAGTAAGAAATTCCGTACTGTGAGGGTGGTGAGACGCTGGAACAGGTTGCCCAGGGAAGTTGTAGATGCCCCAACCCTGGCAGTGTTCAAGGCCAGGCTGGATGGGGCTTTGAGCATCCTGGTCTAGTGGGAGGTGTCCCTGCCTATGGCAGGGGGGTTGGAACCAGATGATCTTTAAGGTCCCTTCCAACCTAAATACTATTCTATGATTCTATGATCTTTGGCAAGAAAAGATTAGATTTTCATAATACAGTAATTTATGATTAACTGTAACATAGAAAAGATAGTAATGCTGCTGGTGAAGTCTAATTCAAGGCTAGGATTCTACTGGATTTTAAAACAACCGTGCCAGGTATCAATGATGGTGCATAGCTCTTTAACATCAACAGAAGTTGTTAAAAAAGATGTTGTTTTCCACCTGCTGTCAACTGCCTTGTACTGAAAATGTACAGCTATCTCAGAACATACACTCAAGTCTTCTGTTTCAAACCTGGCAGTCAATTTCTTTTGCCCTTGAAAATCTTTTTGGCATATATATCTGTTGATCTTGAGGCTTGTCTATATGTCTCAGAAAATTTGTATTTACACTGGAGTAGTTAATTTATGGTTAGTTTTGAAAAAGAATTGAGACAAAGAAAATTTAAGAAACCTTACCAAATTGTACAAGGATTCTAGCAAGGGATAATGTTGTTCAGTGAGTAGTCATTTAATCAGAATGTAATATTCCACTCTAAAAATGTCTTTATGGGGGTTTAATTTGTGTGAATACCTTTCTGCAGACAATATCTTAGACATATATATGGCTCATAGCACCCATGGTATCTGAGCACTGTACAATTCCTCTGTGATATGGTGAAGTGCTATCATTATAATTTTCACACATAGTAACAAGGCACAGAGGATCCCATTTACAAAGATATTGGTGCATTCAATGAGGACAATAGGGTGTTGTTATAACTCTTTCCAAAACAGTATTTTCTGTCTATTATTTAAAAAATTTGTCCCACCCCCACTCACTCACGACTCACATGGTTTTCCAGGAACCTGTCTTCACCTTCAGTATGATTTTATGTAAATCTGAAGCTGAGATTTCTCTACACTGTCCCTGTCAAATGCAAATCTGAACCAGCTCCTAAGGCCAAGATTGCCCTGATCAAAGTGTAAAAGAATAAAATCTGCGTTCTGAGGCTATCTCAGCCCACACTCTGGAGGTAACTGGAAGCCCAGAGACTTTTATTAACATAATATGGATAAAGGATTTGTTCAAGCCATCTAAATCATCCCACATGGAGACAACTACATACACACTATTGTTTCGTCTGCCACCAACTATCCTGACATCAGCTCTTTTAAGTCCTAATTTGGACATGTTGAGTTAGGTGGGGTCTACGTTAGACTTAATACATCTTAACCACAATTTTGGATATTAAGAACTAATTATTGACTTCTTCGTGACTACATCCAGCAGGAAGTATGTGTTTCAGGGGTTTTATCTTGCTGTGGGTTTTCCTAACATCAAGCTAGGACTCTGTCCACTGAAATAACTTTCCACTTGAGAGCCAGACTTCTCATCTACTAAATAATTGGTATTATTTAGGTCTTACAGATATTTTTGAGTATTGAGGGAATAACAAAAGCTAAAAAGAAAGCAATGTAAACACATAATCTCCAAATATTTTTTTTCTTTTAGCAGCACTTTTCTTCTCAAAGCTGCTCATAGTTCAGTGCACAAAACTATCTCTACAGAAAAAGTCTATAATCACTAGCCTAAAAATATGAATATGGAAGGGTTTTTATTTTTCCTGAAAACTATGGATGTGGTAATTATGATGGATGAATTGGTGTTGTTTAGTTGTTTACTCTCTTTACATGAAACTGATGATTGCGGGTCACCATTTTCTTTTGAAAGGAAAAAAAAAGGCTGCTATTGGGCTTCAGGAAAAAACAAAGAATCTCTTATGTAAAGGATTCACAACTAAGGAGGTACATAAACTTCATGGCATTGGAAGGTAGAGTTTATTGGGTTTCTATTTATTGTGTCTTTCCAAATAGTTTTTTCCACATCAGGGAAGATCAGGTTCTGCTTTATTTTGAGGGCTTGGCTGTTCCACCTCCCCATCTTGAAGGCAGAAAGCTGAACCACCTGTTCGCAGACCAGTTGACAACACAGGCCATCAGATAGAACTATAAAAGGTAAAAGATAATTAACAGGAGATGGTTTAGCAAAATTCATTTCAGACAAGTCTAAGCTGTGACATTTAAAACTGGTAGACATTAAGATAAAATCAACTGCATGTATTAGCTATAGAATTAGTCATTAACATTTAAATGTAGCCAGGAGGCAGCAATGAGAAGATGTCCTGCTGGCAAGAGCCATAGGAAATATATAATCCTCAAGAGTGAAAGATGTTAATTGACAGGGAAGTAAGGCAGACTAAGGGGACCAGGAGGTGAAAATCATCCCCAGCTGATGTTCAAATGCAGATCTACCAGACAGTTCTTTACAATAAAGTAAGATCTGCTTTACCTGTATGGCTAAGTTTTTGTATAGACTGTTGCACACCACCATTTGGGATGTTGGTTTCACTTAGATGATGTGCAGGTGAGGAAAGCTTCCTTTAGAGATTACACAAGGAAACAGAAAGGAATACATATGTGCCTTCACGTTCTGTGCTTTCATCTCCTTGTTTTTTCTTGTCCAGGCATCCTTTGGGCATATCCTCCTCATTTACTTCCCCACACTACTGCTATTATAAAAAGGTTGCTCCAGCTTCCATATTCCTACTCTACAAGCATCCTAATAGTTGCAAAAAGACTGCAGAACATTTTATGACATGAAGCATTCAGTTTTATACAAATTATTTCATTTAAGAAAAAAAAATGAACCACTAGATCCCCTTGACTTGATAGAATAGGTGTGTTTCTAGGCTGACAGTTTACGTCCCTTTGGTGTATCAAGGCTAGTATACGTTAAGAAGATGCATTAAGATCTTTGAAGGAGAAACACTGCAATAGCAAATAGCACCTGCGGTAGAGTCAAGGCCATGTGCCTAAAACAGTAAGCGGTCTACTTTTGGCAAACTTTTCTGAAGCAAGAAACACACATTAATTCTATTTTCTGTCAAGAGATGTTTGTCCAGATTAGAAGCCAGTGTCTGGGGCTTATTCTGATTTCATTTAATTCAGAATTTAATTAGTTTGTGAAGTTTTTAGACAGAAGGATAATACAGCCATGAAATGAGACTGACGTGTAATTTTCTGATGATAAATTTATCACAGAATCTGAAGCCAAAAATTACTTTTTACGGCTTGCTAGAGCTGATGTGTACCATGGTTGAATCATACTAAGAGAACAGAGCAATTGGAATAGAATAGGTGAAATGTAAATGAAGTGCTTCATTTAAAACACCTTGTTAATATTTACTTTGTAGATCTAAAGAGAAAAATGACACACATCTGAAATAGCATTTCATTTTTAACTGATAGATCTTAACACATCCATCAGTGAATTATCTCTCTTCTGTTTTTTCTTATCACACCTTCCACATCTATTAATTCTGAGCTTTACCAGACTAAGGCAGTGTGAACATTCATTTGATAGCTGGTTATCAAAGTTAATATGGAAGCAGAGGAAGCTGGTTTGCAGATGTGCTTTTATGAATGACAGGATGAATATAATTGTAGAATGGTAAACAGTGTTAACTGAGCCTCTGGGCAAAATCTGTCTCTGCTGGGAATGAAAGTGCGTCACCATTTGTTAATACTAAAACTTATTAGTTTGGTCTTGAAAAGCGGAAGTAATCATTCTTCAAATCTTCCCAGCTTCCTAGAACTAGGAGGTAGAGGTTTTGTTCATGTGGTTTTTTTCTAACTTGACGCCCCAGGATATATATCTCTCTCTAAACTACTGCACTCATATATATATGTGTGTGTGTGTGTGTATGCGTGTGTGTGTGCATGTGGTGGATTTTAATTATCTTCCCTCACAAAATAGAAGACTGCTTCTTGGGTAAAGGTCCCAGAATATGCAATAAAAAATGATTTGATTGGATCTTTCTTCAATGATTTTAATTGTAACTGGGTTGGGGTAGCTGCATATGTCTTTCTGTTTCCCTCCCTACTCCCTCCCAAATCCAATGCATACTAGAAACAAAAACCTGAAACATCTGCTGTTGTTATTCTTTTTTTTTTTTCTCGAGAGAAGAATTTTTATATATTCCTTTTATATTCCTGAGATGGAACTAATAGGGCCCATTTGTTTTCCCTGCCAAGTGAGTCAGCAATATAACTCTGCATTTCTAAGTAAGGTCATAAAGAAAAAAAAACCACTGTGAGTCTTTTGAATATTTTGTGAAGCACTTGGTAATACAGATGATTTTTGACTGCTTAAAAATATTTTTGATGGAATCAACATAAATGTGTGGCATTTATTTGAGCTATGTTTATAGAATACTTTTTTTCAGAATGTTTGTCCAATTCAGCAGCTTAGCATTTATTGCTTACTTTTTCAAACTAGTAAGGGATGTACAAAGAGGTCAAGTGACTTGCCTGAGGTGAGAAGGGAAATGTATGGGACGGCTGGGAGTAGATCTCAAGTATCCTTACTCCTATTTCTGTATTTTTCCCTGAAGACCATTGTTGTGTGTATGAAACGGGTTGGAAAAAAAAAGGGCGGTTTTCCTGCTACTCTGATTTCTTGAGGTATGTGTAGTAAACCCCAAGTCTGTTAAAATTACAGCAGATAATATAAGGAAACTGTAATTAAATGAACAATATACACAGAAAGCTAGACTAATTATGGTATGTTCTTTGGATATAGCTGAGCAGAGAAAAAGAATGCAAGATGTAGATACGGTTCCTTTTTTTTTTTTATAAAAATGAGGCAGGTTTATTAGTTTACAGAGCAGCATAAAATAAACACTATGCAAAACTAATTCTTTATGAGCCACTTTTTCAGTGTGCTTATAGCCATCTTCCAAGATGGTTTATAAAAAAGCTAAGGTCTAATTATTCAGTGCTGCCATAAGGATCTCTTGTGTTTAAGTGGGCTCCCACTGCAGAAATGACAACAAAAATACTTTAGAAAATGGATGCTTATCCTCTTCAGCTGAGATAGGTGGCCAGGTCTCAACTGATGCAAATCATCACACTTCTGAGGACCTCAATGGAGTTAGACTCATCTACAGTACCTGGTTGTTTGGCACATGGTGTACTCTCTGTGGACTATACAGGCAATGTCCCTTCTCATAAAATATACTGCACATATAAAGATCTAGATCTTAAATAATAAATCTGTTCTTGGACCAGTAGGGAATGGATCATTGTGTATTTGTCAGTCTAGACTCTAGTTTTAATCATCTGCTTTACAGTACATCATTTCTGTTATCCTGACAAGGACCACTTGTCATGTTTTTTTGACATTGTTCAGAAGTTGGTGTGGTAGTTTAGAGATGCTAAGAGCAGCAAGCTCTTCAGAGTGACAGAAGAGGTCACATGTGGATTGCGCTGCCTTTCAGATACAAATGACTGCAGTGAATAAATGACATATTGATAAAATGATGGGATTTGGGTGTGTCATTCCTGTGAACCAAATCCGTATTCAGAAAAATGTAAATTAAAGGTGTGTTTGTTCTAAATGTGCCAAACAACTTAGAAAATTCTCTTCTTTATTATAACTGGGTTTTGCCTGCATTTAGGACTTGTCTGTCATTGTTGGTAACCTCACACATCCTTATGGGGTAGTTAATGGAGTCATTTAGAAACAGAGCTGTATATCCTCAGATTCTCAAAAACCCTTCTCATCACCAAAATATTTGGTGGCTATACCTAACAAAAAAAAATACCTCTTATACTAACTTTTTAGAGGCATTATAATGTTGGATAAGATGATTGATTGTGACAGTAATTTAAAAAGTTTTATGGCTTATGCTGTCACTCTGCAGCTCTATCAAAATAATAGTTGTATTGTTTTAGGTAGAGAGGAAGTCATTACCTAAACAATTGAAGCAAATAATTTCCTTCTTTCTGTTGCCTCTTACCAGCCAGCTGGCCTTACCATACCAAATAGAAAGCAAGCAAAAAAACCCTTCCTTGTAGTACTTTACTTTCTTCCTTAGTCTACTTCTGCAGATAAATCATGGGATAAAAGATAAAAGTCTCAATCCTGACTACATCACATTGCAGATACTTTCAGGCTTGGTGTATATCAGTCAACAACACTTTAAGTTGACTATATTAGAAGCAGACAATAAAACCTGATGCACGTGATGTTTTCTAAAGCAAGCAAATATCAAAATTCCTGATCTGCAAGATCTTAAAATTTTAATGTTGTTGTGTCTTAGCACCAAAACAAATGGAGAGTAAATGAAAAATAAATCTGATTTTTCGTTATAAAACTTGAGAATACTAGAAAAAAGTTGTACTGACCTTTCAAAGTATCTTGTTATGAAAATTACAAAATATATACTATTACTCTCTATATTCCCAGCTCTAGAACATTAAATGTTTTGTTCAGAAATTCCCTAGAAATTTTCTACAAACATATATTAAAACACTGTAGAAAAAGGTATTACCCTATTAACATTTTCCAGTGGAAAACTGCTCCGTTAGAAAATGCCCAAGTACTTCTACTCTTTTGTTTCACTTTTCTGCTTACTGAATCGAGCCGTTCAAATATCACAGATATTTGACAGTCAAACAAAGTAATTATACAGACTGTGATCTATCTATATGAAAAAGGTCTCAGATTCTCTTTCTCATTATTTTTTAGAGGAAGGTTATTATTACATATGCTTTGCAGTTAAGCTTGTAGGCAGGATCAAACATCCTACAGCCATGGACTAGGATAAAAATACCATTTCTAAACTAACTTAATGTGGGACCCTGAGGATATTTTTTTTAATGCTGCATGAGTAGTCTCTTATACTATCCTATTAATAATTCAAGCTAAGCCTACCTTATTTACTACTACAAGACTTCCTTAATGACATGTTCATAAAGTATGCAAATAAATACACTACATGAAGGCCATATCATATCAGAACTCTATTTCCCAAAGAGGTCCAAAAATACTGTAAAGATGATCGAATTTCAGGGGATTTAAATAATTAAAATACAACCATCAACATTCTGTCCTTTGAAAACTAACTGGGTGTGTTCTTTGCCGAGTAGGCTTAAACTCCTTGGCAGGGATATGGAAGACTGTAAGAAAGTATATCTACACTGTTGCAGGAAACAGTTTCAGCAGCAATGTCTTGACTCAGTGATGGAAAATCAAAATGCTTAAAAATCCTTAAAAATCCTCTGCAAGAATATTGTGATGATGAACTTCTGGCACTTGGCATATACTGCAGAAGGCTAAATACCAGCATCAATTTTGGAAATGATCCTTGGGAACAGAAGACATTATGATTTTAGATTATGCCTTTTTTATTGCATGACTGCTGAAAATGTATTTTTCATTGCACTTCAAGACAATAACATATTTAGTCAGTCCAGTTCAGAGACTTTTTAAAGTTATTATAACTCTGATGGGATTCAGTGCGTGCTTAATTTTTTTTCAAAATATGTAGCTACCAGATTCAATGTGTAGTAGAAATTCTTTTCTTTTATGACCCTTGGAATTCTGTTTAGTCCTGTCTTTTCTTTTATTTATTTCTTTTTTTTAATATTTCTTAACTGTGAACTCTTACTGAAAACGGCCTTCTGCTGTAGTTGAGTTATATTGAAGTCAGACAGAATGAGAAAATGAGAAATGTTACTGAGACATTTTTGGTTTTAATTTAAAAATACATAATTTGCTTAAAAAATTACATGACATGACTTTGAAGTCAGGAACATAAGAATAAATGGGCAATTTAAGCAAAACTGATTTATGCCCAGATTGAGTTTTTCAAGAAGGCAAGGTGTTTAGGTGCCAAATGACACAGAATTTCCAGACAAGCTTTAATAATCATAGTCAAAAGCTTAAAAAAAAAAAGAAAAAAAAGAAAGGAGGAAAAAGAGGAAACTCAGAGAAAACCTGTCAATTTGTAGCTTCAGGACTGAAGATGAAACTTCTGATTTGACTCACTGAAACTCTAAAGGTTCCTGAGATTCAGATCTTCTTTATTTTCCCAACCTGCCTGCATGCTGCCATCATGAACTAAAGTGTGCTCTTGCATTTCAGAGCTAGGCGGAGGCTCAGTGCTTCCATGTCTGGGCACTGTGAGAGCAAATGGCTTCCAGCAAGGCACGGGGGAGGCAGGGAAAGAATGCCAAGGCAAAAAAAAAACAAACAAAAAACAAGAAATACATTTTCTAGCTAGTGTTGTTCAGTGTGTGTGTGTTTGTGTGTTCTGTCGTGTTATTCAGCCAGTTCCAACCTCCCATTTTATAAAAAATCTTTAGACAAGATCTGCTACCCTGCACTGTGTTTAGGCAGGCAGCTCAGACCATGACAAGATCAAGCCCTGGATTTCTCAAAGCCCTGTGCTAGTCATGTCCTAGGCAGTTTTGGTTTCCTACTATAGTGTCCACAAACATCTGTTTAGCAGAATATTCCTGTAGCTGAATGCTCTACCTGCTTTGTCTGTGGAACGCACAACACAATAGGAATATATGCCTGGTTTGGGCTATCCTAACACTGTAGCATCCATAACTATTTTGCAAACTTCTTTATTTTAAAGAGAGTATAGGTCCTTGAACATAAGACAGTCAGCATACTGGCACAACTAAATACCTTCGAAGATCAGGGTCTTCAAAGATTTCCACTGATAGCCCAAGTGACTTAAGTTCTTAATCCCTAAGATGCTTTTGAGAACATAATTTAAGATTTGTCATCGCAAGTGGAAAATTTCACAACTGCTTATTAAAACTGGGGTCTAGTGCTATGTCTTAGGCTGAAGGCTAAATTTATAAAGGCATCAAGAGAATTTTGGAAATTCTGTTCTTTTGTAATTTATGAAAATGGGTTTCAAGCTTCCACATCAAGTAGACACTTTGGAAGATATCACTAACCTACTATTTAATGAATTTTTAAGGGATGGACCACCTATGTCTCTCTACTTCTAACATACCGCTCCAATGGATTCTCTTACAACCAAAGCAGAAAGCTGGGGTGTTAGTATTTGAACACCATGAAATGATGAGCAGTTCACTGGATAAAGTTTAAATCTTACAATTCATCCAATAATACGTGTTTTGGGAGAAGAGAACACTACCAAAGCACAGAAATCACATTAGTTCTAACAAGTTTGTTTCAGCTGAGATGAATTCTTGCCTATTCTTGGCACATTGTTTTCAAGAGAAGTTAGGCTTCAATGCTGTTGTATTTCCAGCTTTAACTAATTTTTCATTGTTCAGATAGTTAAACCTTCAGAGCTTCAGCAGAGCTGCAACTAACAGGTATCTTGGGATGCTGTGAATCCAAATGTTGACATTTTGTAGGAAAGCTTGTTAGAGCATTTGCCAGGAAACAGAATTTTGTAGCATTTTAAACTAGCTGACTGCTCTTAAACACCTTTGGCAGTTACATTATTCCTTGCAAACACTTTCAGAGTTGGATGGGGATCACGCTGCAGTGGCCAGACAATCTGTCCACCAAACACCCTTGTTTTGAAGATGCTGGATAGCTGTTTTCACTCTCCATTTACTAACAGTCAAATACATGGGCGACTGCATAGCTTTCGTGGTGCCAATTAAAGTGACTGAAAGTCACATAGCTAGAACTGAATAAAATAATCTGAATAACACTATGGCAGCATTTTGCACATCTTTGGCATTTTTTCAGTTCATAATCTTAAAATAGGTTAACTAGAGGTGATTTCCAAGAGTATACTGTTAGTACTTTGAACAGGGAGGAATATATTCTTAGTCATATTATATTAACATCCACATCTAATACGATCCCTGTCACAGCTGGAGCTCTGCAAACCATGACAAAAAGTCACAGTCCAAGTGTGCTAGCAATTAATGTAGCTGATATAAAGACAAACACGTGCATTTAGGGTAAGAACACATTTTAATTAATGTCTACCAATTCAAACTGATCAGAAAATAATTTGCACCCCAGGGCAATACCTGGTATCTTGATGCATGTTTTCGTGCAAAGAAACGATTTTTTAAATTATTTTTTTGATATAGGAAATTATTAATTATTAAAGTTTTGAGGAAGAAGCAGAAAACTGCAACACATGCAGTGCCATTGTTCTGGGAGCTCCCTCAGCTAAAATTAAATGTTTCAATATTAAAGAGGAGCTTTGGACAAAAAAAAATGTGTGCCTTTTATTTTTCCTCCGGAAGTCCCAATTAGTGATCAAATATTTTATTTGAATTAAGAGATTATAATAAAAGATTTCTATTAACGAACTGTTTTATTTTAAAATGTAATTTTGAGGTTTTTAATGTTGTTTTGAAAAGTCCTAATTTCAGCATGAGCATGTTTAAGACTTTACACTATACACATCAGTGGTTATTGGGAATATCTGAGAGAGATTCCAACTGAATATTTAGAAGAAATGGAAGAATTATCCTTAAACAGAGACAGGCATTGGAAACAATAAAATGAGACACAGAAAAGTAATAGTAGAAACACAGACCTTCCACACTCAGAGTTTATTTTTTACTTCAGTGAATTCAGAAGAAATCTGCTTGTAAATGTTAACTCTCTCACTTATTTAACATGTCTTTCACTTAATTTCACGTAAATGAGTTCACTCATCTTTATTCTTCTAGTTTAGCTTAGGTGTGAGGGACCTCTGGGGGTCATCTAGGCCAATCTCCTGCTATCGCAGGGCCAAACTAGAAGTTAGGTAGTTTGCTCAAGGATCAGCTTGCTCTTTAGTTGTGGTTACTGTTGTGGAAGGACCAAAGATATTAAGCAATGAATCAGATCCAAAGTGAACCTGTACAGATACACAACGTTGTAGGATAGAAATCCTTTTTTGGCAGGGGTCTTAATTTCTCTCCATCCAGATAGACTTAATGGAAACTATACCTAGCACATGACAGTCAGACATATAGGAGGGCAATAGGCGAAAGCAAGATGGTACTGAACAATTGTAGGTAGAAATAATAGCCCAATAACAGCCACCTTAATTTTAGAGATTAAAACTATTTTATACAGGGTTTTTTCCAAGCAACGGTTGTCTTCTTTTCATGACTTCTGTGGTTTTAAGCCAACCCTTGAAAAACTGACATGTCTGTGATTCTCCAGTTATTTATTATTTCTGTGGTGGGTGCCCTTTTAGAAGTTTCATCCACTCTGAAAGAGATTATCCTTAGTGTCAATCTCATAGTACTCACTGTTCCTTTCTCCAGACATGACCTCTGTAGCATTCTGGTTTTCATAGGTAAACCTTCTTAGCGTTCAGTCTGGGTACTCAAAAATGGAAGTTTCCGAGAATTGCTTTTGTAATCTTTAATTCCACATTTTTTGGGTGATTTTGGTAAATTAATCTGAAAGAAGACAACTACAGAATATATATGAAAACATTTAAAATATAAACGTTGAGAGGCAAAGTAACAAAGAAATCAGACTGACTGAACTGAAACTATCTTTCATCTATCTGGTTGTTTTTTTTTCAAAAATAACAGACACATTTTATGCAATATCTGGAGTGTTTGGGTGATAAGAAAAATGTGGAATGAGCATACTTTGAAGTAACAAACCAGTCATCACTGACTGGTAATTACCGATGGTCAGATGGAACAGACAAATTTACATGTTATGGTTAAAGAAACTATTACATTCTTATTTTGGAGTTAATGGAAGTCCATAGAGATTCTGAGTGCTAAACCACTAATTTATTAATGTCTTGTAGTGCAAACTCCCTTTCTGGCTATATAGAGCACATTTGCATGCTGATTAGTCATAAAACTTTTTTCTCTTTGCCTATAGTTTCTAATCAAAATTAGGATTATGTTGTTCATCGGTCTGAAATCACATAAAGTCTGCAGTGGATTATTTTGTTCATTGGGCTGGATTCACCTGAACTGTAAAGTGGATTATGTAGTTCGCTGGACTGGAAGCACTGCATTGGGTTTCTGAATCCTATTACTCTCTGAGCTCTTGACAGTTCCCTGAAATTTCTGTCAGAGGAACCCACTCTTCTTTGTTCAGTAAATTCAACCTTTAGCCATTTCTAAGCAGTTAAGAGAAGTCCTATTTAATCTGGACAAGAGTAGGTACACCTGTGTGTCAGTAAATATTCTCTGATGAAAGTGGGAAGTGCGTTAGAGCTTGCTAATAATTTTAATTGAGGTGAAAAATCCAATCAGTTATTCAGAGGCTGGAGTTCTCCAATTAAGTCTTCCTTTCATCTGACTGTGCACCTGGTTAGATTAAGCACATCTCTGTGACATTTAAACACCCAAAGAACGTGGTGATTATTTGCACTCCAATAGAACCTAAAGGACCTATTGTGCCAGACTTTACACAAAAGGAGACTGATTTGTAATCCCCCCCTGCCCCCAAGAAAATACAAGCAGAATTTGATGACTGAAGACATGACAGAGAAAGAATTGAGTAAGGAACATATTTCCTTGGAGTAATTATTTGACTTCTAGGTTAAACTCTGCCGGAAGACATGCTTTATTTAATTATAATTCAGCTAGAGTTTTTTAATGTAATACTGTGAATAATTTGGCCCATCAGTTCAGTTTTAAACTAGAGTAAACAAATTGAGGTGGAGTAGTCAAGTGAGATGAGAAGAAGACGAAAAAAGCTTTCAACTTGCTGTAACAGAATGTGACAAGAAAGGATTACAGAGTGCTCGGAAGCTGATATTAAAGGAGTGATCATTGATATAGAAGGGATGAGAGTAATTCTGTGAAAGAATTCTGTCTGGGATACTGACAGAAATTGTTTTATGAAATACAAGGATTTATGTCTAATGGTTGTATGACTTCATTCTTACTGGAATGCTGTTGGGAAGACATCACTTGGTTATCATGAAGAGCTTTAGAGTTCATTAAACACAGTCTGTTTTTTTATTGACTTATACTTTAAAAGAACACCACAATATTCCAGGGAAACATCTGGAGATGGAGTTTAAATACCCATAAACCAGATTTATTTATCCCTTCATAACACAACAGCGTAATCTGAACAAAACCCCCACCTTGCACTGATATCAATCTCTCAACATATCGAAACATCCACAGAAGTGGGGGAATCTATGAGTCAGCTTAGTTCTGCTTTTACAGGGTCTGCTATGACTAAGGGTGAACAACATCTGTAAATTCTAAACGTTATGTAGACAGACAAATAGAGAGTTGGATGTGTTCAAGTCAGTGCAACCTGAAAAAATTTATACTGAAGTACTTAAGAAATTAGAAGCAATCATCTCTGAAATGTTACAGAGAATTCATGAAGGATGGGTGGAGGCCCAGAGGCACTGAGTTAGGCAAATATCTTAAGAAAGAGAAAAAGGAGTAACAATCTTACAAAGACAGAGATGCTTGATAAAATCATAAAAGCCTTTGAACTAAGAGCATGGTACCATGGGACCGTACAGGGCATTCTAGAAAGTATTAGCATGCAGCTTTCTGCAATTCAAAGCAGGCAAAGCAGATGCAGCCATACACTATTTGGGAATCAACTGATGAGTTTCACAGTGGCCTGAAGGTTTGGGGCAAGTTTGTAGCTTGACTTTAGCTCTGAGTTGATTCTAAGCAACAGGATGTCATAAGCCTGCTTGTTTCTGATGTCTTTGGGAATATTCAGTTGCCTGCAAAAACAACTGTGCTAGTCATACACATAGAAAAAACTGTTGTCTGTCAGCACACAGGAAATAATTCACATGTTTAATAGGCATCTGTGTTGGAAATTCTGAGACATTCACTTGGAAGTGATTGATAGGATCTAGGGCCTAGAAGACACCAATATCTGTCCACTGTGGCAACTGGAATGTTGACAGGATAACTGGTAGCGCTTATTTTAGGCATTTGCATTGCTCCCATAAATCCTGTTTGCATACCTTATAAAGATGAAAACCTGTTCAAGATCTATACCCCCCTTGGTTAAATACAATAAAATGTATTGTATGATGTGCAGCTTGCAATAGAACTGAGAACGAAAATGTGGAAACCGTATGTTCAGGCTACAATAACCTGAAGGTTTGCTGAGGAGATGTGATACAGCCTTACATAGAGGAGTCCTACTGGGGCTATTGCTAGACTGCCTCCGGTTGAACACAGGTTTTTGCCTGAGTGTATGCTAGCACTTGCCTAAACCATCAGTCATTCCAGGCTGAAGCCAAAATGACAACTAGCATGGAGACTGAACAGAGCACCAAGAACCTTGAGTTTAGTTATGTTACCTCAAATTTAGAGTTTAGATCCTAAGGTACTTGATATTCCTCTCAGTTATGATGTTATAAGCCAGGGGTACCACTGAAACACCAAAATGAGCAGTGACTCAACTTGATCATCATCTTCAGCAGCTGTATGTGGTGTTTGAAGCACATATCTAAAGGCCTCTTCCAGTTATGTCTAGATGCTTTTTCAATATTACTGAAATGCGAAGTCTCATAATTTATCTTTTAGGAAATTAAACAATATATGCAAGTTTTACCAAGGAAAAAGCTGACCAGCTGGAATACAATGATTTGCATGAACTATTTCCCACTGTTGAACCAGGCTGGTAATACAGCCTACAATGATTCAAGTGACAGATGATAGCTTTTCGCTTTTCGTTTTGTTTAGTTGCTTAGGGAACAAGAACCAGCTTCAGTATCTGCAGTGTAAAAGCTTTTTCCAGTTACGCATATAGAATACCTGGACTTTTTCCTCCTACCATCAGATATAAATACTGCAAAATACTAGAAACTGAATTATTAACATTTATCTTTAAACTAACTTAAATAAATAAAAAGAAAAGGCAAATCACGGACGTAAGAGTACAGAGCATGTACAAGACTTGCCCCTTATTGTGTTGCTGGCAGTTACCCTCACAGTCCACTGTTAAGCTAGTATTATGGTGCCATTGCATTTCTTTGGGCCCTTTTCCTTTTCGATGGCTTATTTCTGTCTTTGGAGCTGAATTTTTCTTTTCCTCATTTACATAAATGTGAGTGCTGCTGAGGAGAACTTGTCAAGAGAAGTTACATTTCACAGAAAATGTTGAAGATTCTGGAGAAAAGGGTATAACTTTACAGGAGATATATTGACAACTTCCAGTTTTCTAAGAACAAAAATCCTAATAAATGAGTGAGTTTGGGAAGAGTAAAATAATTTTCCCCAGGTAGCAGAAAAGTGCCTGCTGCCACGAAGGTGATCTTGATGTGAGTATAATTTCAAACTAGAGTTTACCAGGAGGCACTGCCAGGTGCTGCCTCTCTCTGCCTTCTCGGTGCTCATCCTTTTCTTGCCCAGCTGTTTACACGTTACTGATAACTTCTAACTGCGGCTTAACAAATGCATTTGAGTACACATAGTTGCTGCAGTGCCCATGGAGAGGTTTGTCATGGGCCACCAAATTCCAGTGAAGGGACTCCTTTTTAACTTCTAACTGATGTGTGGATAGGAAAAAATGTTATGAATAGAAAATTCAGTGTGGAAGCTTTATGCAGCCAATAATGAAATATCATTAATTTCTACAAACTATAAATGATTTCTAAATTAATAAAATAAAAAATCAAATAGTAAATCCATTTTGATGAAGATGATTTAATCAGCACATTAGAAGTTAATGGTTGCTTTGGGAGTGCCATTGATATAATTACATTTAATTTAGTAAAAAAAAGGACAGTACCAACCAGTATTATATTTACATATACAGTTAGTGTTTTAGAAGGGTTGATTTCAGGAAGAGAGTTGGGAGGAAATAGGAGGAAGAAAGTGAATGAAAACAGGAGGCACAACAAAAGTCTTGATGGCCAAAAAGCTGTGATTCTGCACTCTGGGAAGAAGACAACTTACTACAAGCCCATCACTGCTCAATGTTGAAGGCAGAAATTATAAACAAAACACAATAGAGAACAAATAAAAAGCGAAGAGGAATGTATTAATATAATGTTTAACTGAAAAATCAGAGAATTGAGAAGGGAACCTAAAAACCGTCAGAGAAACAGTATCTACCAGAGTTGAAAACAAGCAGAAAAAATGTACCAGGAGTAAACCAAAATCTTTGTGGAACTATAAAAATTTTTTAGCAATGCAGAAACATGCAGGTGTGTTTACTAATTACCCACACTTATATAGCATATGTATATGTACAAACCGGCATGATATAATACGACAGTGATTTTATTTTTTCCAGGCCATTTTTAACCAAGTATGATGTTAACAGCAGCAGTTGTTAAGCATTCTCAATTTTAAATCAATAGTCCCTAATAAATTGAAATCTAGAGTCATAAAAGAGCATGTTCAGGTCTGAAATGTGTTTTGTGTTATAGGATGTATGAAAAATTAATGTGATAGGCCAATGTTCTGGCACTTCTAAAAGTGCCAGATAAGCATTGGAAAATGAACTCAACATTGATTGTAGTCAAAATAGTAGATCAGTTACCAGAGTCCATCAGCAGGATTTTTTGGAAAACATCTCTTGTCAAAAGAACTTTAAAAAGCTCTTGTATGCCTTGAAGTTACATAAACTCATATGTCCTCAAGAAAATCTTAAATTCACACTTTATATGTACCAGAAAGTGAACAAAAAGTGTGTCAGAATAGGATCTTTCTATGATGTGAATGTGCTAATGAACCCTTTAGGAAAACTACCTGACTTAATTTTTCATGAACTTCCTTAATACCAAACTTTCTATTGCAAGCATAGGGAAACCTAGTCAATAGATTTGCCCATGGAAATACGTTGTCTATGGCCATCTTTCTTAAAATAAATCAATAACAGCCAAATTCCAAATGCAAGCAAGAAAGAATGAAGACTTCCTTTCTCATTTGTATCGAAAATATGATACTGCATAGCAACTCACAGCAGGAAACTCAGTAAAAATTATATAAAGCACATTAATGCAAATTGTCAGAGCATACCTCATTGCAAAAGTTGCCGCGTAAAGGAAAACAAGTTCCTCTAATTAAATCTAAAACCTTTACAGCTGCGAAGCTATACATTTTTATCTATACTAGCAGTAGCTGTAAAATTTAATCTAAATTGAAGTATTAGATTTTACTCCCCCTCCTACATAAAGACTTACATGAAATTAGAACATGCCTTTTAACTTCTTCCACATGAATACTGCCTCTAAGACATCAGTGCGCTCTTCCCAGCAGAAATGCTTATTAGTTTTATGCTCATTAAATAGTCTCTCTCATCCTCTCCTTTCTTTTCTTTGCAAATGGTTCGATTTTTAGTGAGAGAGGGGAGAAGCACAAAGTTTTTTGCTTTCTTCTATCTGATGCCCCTGTAACAATAAGCAGCAGGGGCCGAGTGGTGCTGTGCTGACCCGCTGTGTCTGATGCTCCACTCTGGTTGGAGCCCATTCATTGCTAGGGTAACTAGTCACCTTATGCCACTTATACCATCAGAAGATCCCTGAAAATTTGCTGCACCTCTGGACTTGTGTTTGAAACCTTATGCGATAGATTTTTATCAGTTCAGATAAAAGTATTCAGGAATTTTAGTGGATGGGTATATCTTTCTTAAAAAAAAAAAACAAAAAAAACAACCAAAACCCCAAACCCAAAACATTAACTGCTTTGGATTTACACCACTGAACTGTAGACCAAACCTACAGGGGCAGAGAGTCCTGTAGGCTGGTTCCAAGGGCAGGAGAGACTGTTAGACACTGTTGCCTCGGTTCAGGCCTTCTGTGTCAAAAGGATAAGGAAAATCTCAGTGCACAGTAGGACAACTATCCAGCACTCCTCCATGGTTCTAGCTTAGTCAACATGTCATTGAATTTCCCTTTAGCAGACTCATAAGGCACTTTTAGTCCCTATCATGGTTTTTGCAGTTATACTGCTGTTCTGGTGGGGTTTTGGTTATTTCATTTTTTTTTTTAATTTCTTCCCTCTGAGAGAATTCTGTTCTGTCAGTAAGAACTGTGAGAAAGAAAGAATTCACAAAGACTTTCAGAATTCAGAAATCCAAAATCAGAGAAATTTCATTTTTATGGTGATAAGGAGGAGGAATATATTAACAGAGTTAATACAGTAATGAGCCTCTCAGCTTTAGTATTTTTAGTATGTAGGTTTGGTCTACAGTGTGTTCTGACAGATCATGCTATATAGATCCAGCTCTGGCTGATAGAAACCCATGAGATGCTGGTCTGCCCTGAACATTTTTCATACAATCCTCTCTTGCATGTTCTCTGGGCAGCAGCCTTTTAGCTGGGGCATTTGAACTTGGTCTTTTGTGGATATTGAATATTTTGCAGTGTTCTTGGAGTAATAGGAACCCCAGCACATGGGAGTATTGGACACTTGTTCAAAGAAGAAAATGACACTGTTGTGCCTTATTGTAAATGCTAAGGTTTTCAGCAAGCCGGAACTTTGCTACCAAAAATGGAGTTAGGCTGTAACACTGGAGCTGTCACGGACTATTAGAGACCTGCTTTTAGAAGTGGGGATTTCTGGAGTGGTTTGGAATCCTTTGGTACAGACAGCAATGGAAATCTGTCAGTGTTTATCTCTGTTGACATACCACTGTGTACAATGGCTGCTGCTGCTGATATGTATTAGCTGGATGTTTATAAACAAGTCAAAGCAAAAGAAAATATCACGGCACTGGGAGAAGGCCCCAGGGAAGACAAGGTGTAAGGGCATTAAGGTACAGGTCTGTGGCGAAGAATGTCTTTATTCAGTTCTTAGTGAGGGCACAGGTTGTATAACCTCATTCTGTACCCATTCCCAAACTGCAAATCAAGGCCTTTTTTCTGTACAACTGTAAAGCAGAACTGGGACTGGACTTTTATTATGCTTATGTGCAGTACTTAGAATTCTTAATAACCCAATCCTAAGTGAAGTGTCCAAGTACTATGAATAAAAATCAAACCATAACAGCAGGAGGTACCTAATGAACAGAATTAATGTATCTCTTGTTCCAATTTACTAAGATTAGTAAACTTGTTATATTTCTAGTGATAAATACCTGGCACTGATATCTTCACTGTTGGAGGATCTTTTGGTTACTTCTTTTCAATGCTAATTTTTTTTTTCCCAAATGAGTTGCTAGACATTAATAGCTATGCCCAAAATCAGGTTCTTGTGTGCCATTCCTGACTGATCTGTCATGAAATTAGCCTGGCAGCTTCACAAGTATTTTCATTTCCTGGTCATCAGTATCAACACTTGAAAGAGTACAACAAATAAGTGTTTCTTTGACAGTAAATCAAGGCAATGTTAGTCTCCATTAGAGGCTCTTGTTCAGACTGTGTATCCCCGTAGGCAGAGAAGAACTGATTTGTTTTCATGGTAAAGGACCTTTTTTTTTTAAAAAAATACAGCAACACCGTGTTTAAAAGCCGCAGAACATAAACTGGTCTTTTTCATAGCTCACGTGCAAGGCGCTGTTTTCCACTATGTTGTTGGAGAACAGGAGTGAGTGCAAAGAGGATATTTATCTAATCCAGAAATTTAATGGTACACCAGACAGTAAGATATACTGCTAAAATGCCACTTCTCTTTGTCAGTTTTTTTGTGTGTATGACATGAGTTAAGTCACTTAACATTTCATTTCCAGAATTTTCCTATTCATAAATACAAAATAATACAAATATTCTTCTCAATGTTTCCTCTGGGTTTCAGATACTGCAGTGAGAATGTTTCCTAGCACAGTATAATATTCTAGCTAAAAAGATGACACTGAATAAGAGTAACCAGTTATGGAAGAGTATTAGACAGATGGCATAAATTATGAATTTTTCAAATTTAAATCTTTTTTTCTACTTTCAGTCATGCACATTGACAAAGAACTTCTTTTGGAATACTGCACAGTCTCAGCACCTCAGAAACATTTCACATGTCAGATCTCACTAGCTTTAAAAAACATGATTTTGAGTGGAGTGAAATCATAGGGCCACTAAAACGCTCTAAGGGCCTTAATATATACAGGCAGGAGCTGGATGTTAACCCGGAGAGGAGGAAGCTAAGAGTGAGGGGAAATCTACTTGCAGTTTTTCACTACCTAAAGGGAGTAACAGAGAATTCAGAGCCAGACCCTTGGTGGTGTAAAATGAAAAGTACAAGAGGCAGTGGAAGGTAAATTCTGATTAATTAACCGGGAAAAGATATCATTACGAGGACAATCAAGCATGGAAAAAAGGCCCAGAGAAGTGTGGAATTTCCATCCTTGGAGATTTCTGAAACTTTTCTGGAAAAGCCTACACAACCCAATATTACTTCTTGGTTAACTCTGCTTTGAACAGAGTATTGGACGAGACAAGTTCCAGCGCTTCCTTCCAGCTTGCATTATTCTGCAAACAGGGAAGTCTGGAGAGAGTTGATCTGTGTGTGCTTATTATAATGTATTGCATATAATGTCACATAAAAGATGCAGTATGCGTAAGAAAGTATACCAGGTAAATTGACAAACGCAAGAGGAAACTCTGTTTTTCATGAAGGTACAGATATATTTCAGATTTTGTATATTTCGTTGTTCCTGGTTTTTTCCTTACTCTTAAGGGTTTGTCTGCATATAGATCTCATTGTGCAGCACGTGCAGGCAGGAATTTATAGCCTGTTAGTCTTTTGCCCTGTCTTCCTCCATACACATACCTCAGGCCCTGATTCATGAAGAAGGACAATTTATATTGGGAGATCTGATGAGATTGTTCCACTTAACTGTTTGACCTACCCCTTCCGCACTCAGCTAAGCTGCTCAGGAAGAAATTCCTGCTCTCCTGCAGTGTACAGCCCAGTGCTTCAAGGCCAACCAGCATGCCTTAGACCAATAGACTGGGCAGTTATGTGATTCATGAACTGGTTCACATGCTGCTCACTTGTCTTTGAGACGGGGCTGGCGTAGGATTACTTTATCTTGAATTAGTAAGCTCCATAGACTTGCAGAGCCACTTTGTGCACTGCAAGACTCATCTACTACATCAGAACTATTTTATGGGGATCAAGGCTAATATTTCCTACTTTCAAAGGCAAAATTTAAAGCTATGAGTACATGTTAGTGTTTGCTTATATGGGATGCTGCATTAACTACACAAAGAAAAAAAATTAGCTGTATTATCACTGTAGTCACTCTGAACTGACCTGTAAACAGCTATGCAACGAATCTTTACAAAACCACCTGATCATCAGAATTTCATAGTGGGGTGCTACTTCCAAGTATTTATCTTGACATAGATTGTATTTTTCAATAAATTCTATCCTGAGATCTGCTACTAAGCATAAGCTTCCTTATGGGAATTTTCTGCCTGTGTTTCATCCCATGTTTCCAAGATAGGGGAGAAAAATAATAAATGAAAACCACAGCTAGTTTTTCATACTTTTGTTGGAAAAATACGAACTAAGTCAGATTTATAAGTTTTCCCAGAAAAGACAAAAACTACCTATATTTAGAAACAGGAACAAACACCATTTCCAAACAGTTCTGGAAGAATTTTTTATATATAACTGAATGGGAAGGAGCTTGTAATGGTTGTTCACAAAGGGATAGAGGACCTCAGTACAAACAGTTTGATGCATCTTCTTTTAGTTCCAGTGACTGGAGCCTATATCTTGGTTAATTCAGGACTTGAGGTTTTGTTCATAGTTCCCCAGAAGCTGGTATAGTTTGTGTGGCAATTGCATTTCCATCTTGCCCCAGGCTGAAGATTTGTGATCAAAAGAGGGGCTTAAAACACATGTATTTGATTCAGTAGGATATGGGGAAATGTAAAAGAGTGTTTCTTAGGGTTTTTTTTTGTATGGAAAACAATCACTGCATAATGACTGAAGCTTCTTATTCCTAAATAATTACAGTATAAATTTTATAACTTTTGCACAAAGTTATATATGTTTAGATTAGGGATTTCAGAAAGCATAGCTCCACTGCACCTCATAAAACAGAGTTCCTCCCCAAACAAAGATTCGAATTATACTGGCGTCAAAATGAATTCTAATGCAAAGATTCATAAACTAACATTAGCCAGAGCTGGTTAGCATTGCTGTTACCTGGGGCAAACCAGCCTTATGCCAGGAATTAGTATACCTACATTGACATAAAGCAGTTCCAGAAGTAATGAATATTCCAAACTCAAAGTTGTGCTGTTACTGGACCTGATGCTGTGTATTTGGGCCAGTGGCAGCAATGAATACAATTAAAATAAAGATATCGGCACAGTTCAGTCTTTGAAAGTGTGCTGGCTTTGGCTGGGACAGAGTTAATTTTCTTCTTAGTGGCTAGTATGGGGCTATGTTTTGGATTCGTGCTGAAAACAGTGTTGATAATGCAGACATATTTTCGTTATTGCTGAGCCGTGCTTACACAGAGTCAGGGCCTTTTCTGCTTCTCACAACACCCCACCAGCGAGTGGGCTGGGAGGGCACAAGATTTTGGGAGGGGACACAGCTGGGACAGATGACCCCAACTGACCAAAGGGATACTCCATGCCATATGACATCACGCTCACCATATAGAGCTGGGGAAAAAAGAGGGAAGGAGGGGATGTTCGGAGTGATGGCGTTTTGTCTTCCCAAGAAACCGTTACACATGATGGAGCCCTGCTTTCCTGGGGATGGCTGAACACCTGCCTGCCGATGGGAAGCAGTGAATTAATTCCTTGTTTTGCTTTGCTTGTGCACGTGGCTTTTGCTTTACTTATTAAACTATCTTTATCTCAACCCATGAGTTTTCTCACTTTCATTCTTCTGATTCTCCTTCCCATCCTGCTGGGGGGAGTGAGTGAGCAACTGTGTGGTGGTTAATTGCTGGCTGGGCTTAAACCATGACAGAAAGATCTCTGCATCTTTTATTAACTTTATTGTTTGTGCCAGGATATTAGATCAGATCCACCATGTAAAATGGGTTTCACACCTGCCATTTAGTTGAACAAATTCTAGAAACCTAGCCCACAAAAGGGTGAGCCTTGGTTCACTGTCAGAAATAGGACAGGTAGTGGTTCTGACACAGGCTTCAGAAACTAGAGAAGATTACACAGAGAATCATAGGGCTTATGGCATGGTGAATTGCATTCAGCTCTTAGGAATAGGGTAGAGAATTTAATGTGGCTTCAAGGAATCAGTTTGTTCTACACACACACACACACACACATATAGTTTGACTTGGATTATTTAGTTTCTTTTAAAACCTGTATGGGAGAATCTTAGTGATTACACTGGGGCTGGGGTGATTCCTGTACAGAAGACCATTCACTCATGTCGGCAGAGATTTATTTCACAGTCCTGGGTGCAGTGAAATATCAGTGCCTGTTGATGAAATGATTGCTGTGGAATCTGTGGTCTTAGTTGTTGGATTATCTTCTGATTAAGAAAAAAAAAAGATTGATGAAAGACACTAGAGAACAAATTAATGTTTTTTACACTTGATTAACTGTTTAATATTCCTAATGTGCTCAAGGTACTGGAAACACTTGGAGGGTAAACACAGAGACAACTCAGGACCTGAAAGTGAAAGTCACTGAGGCCGGATTTTAATTAAATTTAAATTAAAAAGAGAGAGGAAATTAAAGTATCTATCACATTAAAAAAAAAAAATCGAAGCAGGTTCAACTCTTAAAAAAAAGAAAACCTCCATTGAAAACTAATAATCTATCTTTAAGGAATCTATAGAGAATTTATTGTTACACTGAAGGAGTTCTCGTGATCATCTGGGGCCCAAAATCATTTGGTTTTTGTGCTGTTAGAAGAATCGGTAATCATATAGACATGTAGTTTAAAATTTAAAGTATTTAAAATTTTTAAATTCTCATGAGATTCTGTTAACTTTACGCAAGAAGACTGTCAATATAGTCAGGCCAGAAACTCAAAGTAAGTACCAAGTTTGAAATTCAACCATTGTTAGTCATACCATATTGCATGTTACTGGGGTAGAAGGGCATTATAATTAATATTTGTGTCATCAATGGATCCACCAACTACATTTGTGGATGCTGAAAACTACTTTAGAAGGTGGCTGACATGAGGAAAGAAAAACAGGTGTTTAAAGACAATCAGATTTTTCCTTTAGTCCTGCACAGAGAATCAGTACAAGTGTTATGTGCTGTTTCAGTTATAAATAGGTCATATTTTATATATCATTTAACCTAGCGTGTTTTCAACCTTTTCAGTTAACTGAAGTACTTTGGACATTTGCCCATGAACTCTAGGTTAAACTGGAATTGAGATGATTTGGGTGAAGAAAAAATCGTGAATTGTAAAGTGTTTGAATAATTATCACAATAAAAAATGCCTCTCATCTGAATTCATTTACCTTATTTCCTTGATAAGACACTTCTAGCAAGTTTCCTGCATATCCATGCTACCACTAATAAACTTTAAAAGGTGATTAACACGGGCATTCTTAGTCCATTGAATTAGATGAAAGAATAGTCCTGCAACAGTCCTGCAATAAGACTGTATTCCCTATAAATGAGAGTGAAGAAATTTGAGGTCATTTCCTGTGTGTATCACGAAAGTTTCCTGATCTGAGGACCAGCCCCACTGAACATTTGTTAGCTGATATCCGTATACCTCGATCTGATCGCTTTGCATCACTTTTTGCCATTGCTCAAAGGGAAATAACAATACCTGTTGTAGATTTATATGGTGGATATTGGTGTGGATAAATTCATCTGTTTATGTGAGATGCTTAGGTTATTAATGGAATATTGTGCAATCAATTCAACCAACTAAATTTGAAAGCTACCCTCAGTAGCTCTACATGGTGATTGATTTAGTTTCCTTGAACTGAAGCAGGTCTGTAAGAATTTTCTTGTTCCATTGTTCACTTGGGTTCATATCCTCTTGAAATTTATAACGGCAGGGTTCATCTGCCCTATCAAAAATGATGTGCTTAAATTCCATTTAGTGGGACATGAAAATAACCAAATGAGTTTTATATGTATTAGAGGAAGGGTGAAAAGTGGACAGGAAGATCGTAAGAATGGCAAGTCATTTGTATTGCACATTAAAAATTTCCCCGTTTTTATCCTTCTTTTTTTTTGATTGAACCTGCTTTTTGTTTTAAAATAAATCCAGTTCTGTCCTGAGCCAACCAAATCAGTTTTCATTCTTAGCTATCCAGGAATCACTCTCCATCTCCATGATAAAAGCCATCTTCATTACAAACAGAAATTGCCTTCCTCCTGCTGGTAGACATAATACATTGTGGCAATATCACTATTGTTATGGTTGATGAAACAAACCCCTGCTTTCAGGCACTTAAAACTGTAAAATAATTGCCCTCTGGGCTGAGGTTTCTTACACTTGTTTTTTACCCAGAGGTGATGTCCTTTTTTGGAAAGCTTCACAAAACCCCAATTGGGCATTTTATTAGATATCCAAACATGAAACACAGAATCGAGTATTTTTCCCAACTTAAAAGCAAACAAACAAAAAAAATAAATGCATTTTATTTGTGTTCAAATAGGTAAATATATGCTTTTTATTTAAATTCTAAAGATATGCCAAAAATACTTTCAAGAATACCATAATAGCTCCATAAAAATCTTTTGACTATCTCTATCAGAGAATATAG
Source organism: Stercorarius parasiticus (assembly GCA_013396915.1). Classification (NCBI taxonomy): domain Eukaryota; kingdom Metazoa; phylum Chordata; class Aves; order Charadriiformes; family Stercorariidae; genus Stercorarius; species Stercorarius parasiticus. The sequence continues at coordinate 53,711 of VWZL01005857.1, forward strand.
AAAACACTGCTCTTTCTGTTTTTTATGTATGTTATAAAAATCCAGAGAAACCTCTGAATTCATATGGGGATAGAAAGCCAAATTCACCCTTCTCATTTTGGCTACAATATTCTTACCAGTAGCTCTGAACAGTTCTCATGATGCAAGTATCACCTCAGACCTGCAACTTGCTACCAATATTTGACATATTTCTTGTCACTGCCTTAGTTGTTGCCAGCTGTCATCAGATTTGTAATAAAAGCTTGAGCAGTTTTTTTTTTAATTCAAGTTCCAACTTCTGGAGTCAGGTGATTTCTACGAAAGTTTTAACCATCGCCTTTGAGTTTATAGTCCTCATTAACACCTTACAAATACAACTTTCCATAGCACAATAAATATAAAAAAGGCTTTTATTTATTTATCTATTGACAATTTCAGAATCACCTCAGACTGCTAATGGTTATGTCTTCTCCCTCAACTGTTAAATTTTTCACTTTCACAACAGAATCTTTGATCTCAGAGGTTTTGGTCATGATTGTATTATTTAGTAACATCAGTGTGGGCAGTCTTACATAAATTCTCTGAGATATTCATCATAAGGATACTATTCATGCAGACTGAAGCCTGCATGTACAGGCCATTCATAGGATTTAAAGTGACAGCTCAATATTCTTTTAGTTTTTTATCCCCTGCTGCGCTCAATTCTTCTGTCCACTTATTGCTACATGACCATTTGAACTATTCAGCAAAACAAAAGTGTACAATTGCAAAGCCCTCATTTTTCAGTTTATTGGAAATGAGGACCAGAATGTATCTTAAGAGAGAATGCTGGACAAAAAAGAACTTACCTAGAACAACTAAAGTCAGAATGAAACATCCAAAATTCAGTTGGCACAAGGCACAATAGAAATATTTCTTGCAAGAATAGTTTGAAGGAAAGTAAAATAAATTAGTTTTATTGACATTTTCAATGGAAATAGAATCCTTTCCTGCCCTGATCCAATTCAAATTACTTTAAAAAACATACTCTGATGTTTCTGCCTTTGGTAACTTGATGCTTCTGTGGTTAAAAAAGAAAAAGCATTGATTTTCTCACGGAAACGTAAAATTCTTTCCCTACAAGATACCCTGACATCAGTTTATGTATGTGTACTCGAGAACTCCTGGCACACAGAATTCAGTGTCTACAGAAATGTGACTTGCTAGCAGTACTACTGTGTAGAGCACTTAAAAGATGACTTTGCACTTAAGGTTAATTGGGGAAAGAAACTGACATTTACAGGGGTAATGCTGGTAATGCGTTTGTCTTTCCCTTGTGTTTCTGGAACAGACAGATGTTTACATGACATTTTATTTAAAAAAGGAAGAACACAAGAAAGAAATTGTATTTGCACTGTATGGTGATTGCAACACTATACTTTAGGAGGAAACAACCGCATTTGATTATCTGAGAAGTTACTCCGCAGACTTCACACAAATCACAACAGTTAAACTGCATCTTCCAGGAAGGGACTCTAGCTAGATAAAATTGAACCCACTGTAACCTTCTTAGGCCAACTGCTTTTCTTTCAGCTCAGGATTAATATAAAGTAAGAACTTCACTTTGTAAACCAGACTAAGCCCATTACTGGCTACACGCTCACTGTAGTGCGGCATGTAAGCATAGAAAATGTCAACATCATTATTATTTATCCTGGGGAAGGACTTGTGAAAAGCTGGAAAAAGAGGACAGAAGGAAAGTAGATTAGAGATTGTACCAAAACCCTATGAGCCAGAATTTCAACCAGTGTAAATCAAACCCTCTTGGGGTGGGTGGAGCCCTGCTGGTTTTAAACCAGCTGAAGTTCTTCCCTTTATCAGTGGTTTGAAATGCTGGTAGCATTCAAGGGGCCAAAAGAAGTTATATTTCCACTGACTTGGGCAGGGGTTAAGCCCTACAACTCCTGTTACAGTTAATACTTTTGTCATGGCTAGGAAAGTATGGAAACACTCCGAGAACACACAAAAATCTGCCTATTGGTTTAAAGAGAATAGTTATTGATGATGATTTTCTTGCTGAAAAAACTGCGGTGCAGTTGTTGATGGACTGGCCAGTGATGTCAGTCAAACATTGTATTAAATGTCACCCACTACTCAAAGAATAAACTGGTCAATTTGCTCTCTCTTGTTGTATGTCAGCAAAACGGAAAATCGCTGTGCTTGTGTTAAATGCAATGGAAAACCAAGAGAGCTGGAACAAGCAAAATTCATCTAAGCTCTTGATATGACCAAAAGACATTGACAAGATGCAGCATAGCAAAATAGTGGGAAATACAGCTCTAGAACTGGAGATGAAGATGGCTGCTTTATTTCTGATCAGCCTTGCAGGCTCCTCTCTTTTTCCAGCCTGCATAAACACAGCCAGCCTGATTTTCCACTGCTTTAGTTTTCCACCAATATGATTTCAAATTTAAACCTGCAATAATGTAGTGAGTAATCAGGACCAGAATCAGCAATGAGCCCTTATGCTGCACAACACCATGACAGCGTCAGTAGTCTTGCCTTTTCTTATGCCTAATTTTGCCATAGTTTGCAGACACTTTTGTACTGCTCAGTCTTATTAAGCTTTGGAGATGGTATGCTTTGTGGAAAAACCTGTTGTAGGGCAAAGCACCCTGCTGAAGAGTAAATGAGTTTTTGAACCCTTACATATGTGCAACTCTGCCAATAACTCAGTTGGATGGCACCCTACAGGTGCCTTATTACTCTTTTCTCTAAGTTGAATAACTTTCTGGTTATCCTGGCAAAGTCATGACTGCATTCACCTGTCAAGGATCCTCATTAGTGGCATTTTTTTGGTACTTCTAAATCTGATTTTTAGTACACCTAGACATTTATGATCAGGTGGTTTCAGTGGGGCCGTTGTATTACAGAAAAAGATGAAGATACAGCATAGATTTACATCTGTTTGCCAGTGGCACCCTCAGCTAACAAGAGTACAGGGTTCTCATAATAGAAAGTCAGCTGTCATCCATTTTTAGAGGAAAAAAACCCAAACCCTTGCAATCTTTGTAATCCTTGGTAAAGGGAAGGCTATAGAGAAAATATTTGTTAGCTGAGTATCTTTTTCTCAAATTATCTTTTCTTCTCCCCTTAGGCAAAAGTACAGTCTAATTACTACAAGCAGTGAGTGAGAAACATTGGTAGAGAATGTTCACGTGTGCAATTTTTATATGTTTTCTGCAGTTTTCATTTCATAAGAGTGGCTTCTTTTGCAGAGTGTTCTGTGGTCATTTAGAAACAGCTCAGGACAGTGTGGGGAAAATTATTGGTGAAATAAACTCCATCCCAAAATACTGACAAGCCAGACTGATGGTCTGTATTTGAACATTAAATCAACAAAAGGCCTCAAAAGTTGTTGTCTATTTTTGGTTACTCATTCCTCTTGCACACAGTAAACCCAGGGGAAAAAATGGGAGATGATCACAAAAATGCAAATCCTGCGGGCATCTGCTAAACCATTTGGTTTGTATCCCTAAGGACCTTCTATACTAAAAAGGAGAGTTGCCAGTTCTGTCAGTGTTACTTCAATGGTGTGCAATAGGATAAGTAAAATGTCCCTGCTTCCCACCCTTTTATACACTTTGTGTGCAGATGAATGACGTGTAGTGGTAGTTCAAAATCAACTTATACTTATCAGCATCATTAAACATAACTGAACAAAAGCTGCTATCATTAGTGAATACTCTTCACAACAAGAAGGGCGATAAAAATGTTTCTTTATCATCTCCAGAAACTTTTCAAACTACTGTTGTTTAAGTGGGTCTCTGCAAACCAAGCAAGAAAACATTTTCTTTGATAAAAGAATAATCCAAGCACTATGGAAGGTCAACTAAAGGCTTCTAGTTGACATTATTGGGCTTGGATTCGACCTCCAATGTACTGCGTCAGGTATTTTAAGGGAACATTTATGTTGGGCAATTATAACAAACCTTACACTGCTCTCAACTCTACCTTCCCTGTTGAAAGTCATAGCAGATCAAAACTTTAAGACTTCAAAGAATCCCTCTCCCGGCTTGCATTTGCAGCTCCCTATTTTGCCTGGCTTACCATTATTGAAAATTTCTCTCCAGTCTCCGTTCACATTGATCTGGGCTGCTGCTGAACGGAGTGACTGACAAGCTCGGAACAGCAGATCACAAAACCAAGAAGAAGAAAGACAGCAAGTCAGCATGAAACTTTCCGCAGGCCAGCACTACTGAGGAACAGGCTGGTGAAGTGGAGCATAGAAAAGAAGTCAGGTGTGCAGTGGATGTTAATGTGGGACACAGTCCCTATTTCTTTTAAACACAATATCTACAGAGGAGAATGGGAATATTGAAGGGTCTGGTTATGAATACACTTAAGCAAGTTTGCATGAAGTACTTCCTGCTAAATTAGGGCATGTTCTACAAGCACAGAGACATTTAATTTCTTTTAACTCTTCCAAATATTTCCTGTGTTTGACTCATTATGGAGGATTCAATAAAGTAGCTGCTGAATTACTTCAATGAATCCATAGCTGCATCTGTGTCAAACCCACCACTACAAACCAGCTAAAGTAAGTGGATCTGAAGGTGGCCGCCTCCTGCGGGATCCAACCCACAGAGCAACATTCCTTTTAGTTCTTAGGATTATGATCTGCTTTTCTTAAATGCAACTGGACTCAAATGCATGCCATAAAATCATAGAAACATATCATAGAATCATAGAATGGTTTGGATTGGGAGGGACCTTAGAGATCATCTAGTTCCAACCTCCCCTTCTTTGGGCAGGGACACCTTCCACTAGACTAGGTTACTCAAAGCCCCATCCAACCTCGTGTTGAACACTTCCAGGGATGGAGCATCCACAGCTTCTCTGGGCAACCTGTTCCAGTGACTCACCACCCTCACAGTGAAGAATTTCTTCCTAATATCTAATCTAAATGTACCCTCTTTCAGTTTAAAGCTGTTACCTATTGTCCTATCGCTACTATCTCTGATAAAGAGTCCCTCCCCATCTTCCGTGCAGGCCCGCTTTAAGTACTGGAAGGCTGCTGTAAGGTCTCCTCAGAGCCTTCTCTTCCCCAGGCTGAAAAAGCCCAACTCTCTCAGCCTGTCTTCATAGGAGAGGTGCTCCAGCTCTCTCATCATCTTTGTGGCCCTCCGCTGGACTTGCTCGAACAAGTCCATGTCCTACTTATATTGGGGGTCCCAGAGCTGGATACAGTACTCCAGGTGGGGTCTCACCAGCGTGGAGTACAGGGGCAGAATCACGCTGCCACGACAGTTTTGATGCAGCCCAGGACACGGTTGACTTTCTGGGCTGCAAGCACACGTTGTCAGTTCGCATGGATTTGATGGATGGACCACCCAGTGGAAAAGGAACTGGCTGGATCACCGCACTCAAAGGGCTGCGGTCAACAGTTTGATGTCCAAGTAGAAACCAGTGATGAGTGGCGTTCCTCAGGGGTCAGTACTGGGACCGGTACTGTTTAACATCTTTGTCGGTGATGTGGACAGTGTGATTGAGTACACCCTCAGAAAGTTTGCAGATGACACCAAGCTATGTGTGGCAGTTGACACACTGTAGGGAAGGGATGACATCCAGAGGGACCTGGAGAGGATTGAGAGGTTGTCCCATCTGGACCTCATGAAGTTGAGCCAGGCCAAGTGCAAGGTCCTACACCTGGGTCACGGCAACCCCAAGTAACATAGGCTGAGCAGAGAATGGCTTGAGAGCAGCCCTGAGGAGAAGGGCTTGGGGGTGCTGGTTGACAGCCAGCTGGGTATGAACCAGCAGTGAGAGGCTGTGGCACTCCCTTCAGCCCGAGACCTGGGTGGCTCCATGTTTTCTCTGTGTGGCTACCTCTGCTCTGTCAAGTGCAGAGGGTGCAGCTTTCTGCCGGGTAGAGACCATGGCTGAGCTCCCCTCTACAGTTTGCCGTACCACGGCCTGCTCGCCGAGCCCCTCGTGTCGGCCCCGGAGCGGCTCGTCTGGGCGAGTGACCGTTACGTCTCGTTTAAATCTGCCGCCGCCGCCGCCGCTGCTGGCCCCGCCCCTGCCTCCTCAGCCTTCCCGCGCGCCGACTCCCCGCGCGCTCCTGCGCCGCCCCAGCCTGTCTCCGCCTCAGAACAGGCCGGGAAAAGTCCCTTTTCGCCGCGACGTGCTTGCGCCGGAGCTTTTCCTCTGGGAGAGTGACCATCCTGGCTTGTGTCAGAAATAGTGTCGCCAGCAGGACTAGTGGAGTGATCGTCCCCCTGTATTCGGCACCGGTGAGGCTCCACCTCGAGTGCTGTGTGCATTTTCAGGCCTCTCAGTACAAGAAAGACATTGAGGTGCTGGAGCGTGTCCAGTGAAGGGCGATGAAGCTAGTGAGGGGTCTGGAGCGCAAGTCTTGTGAGGAGCAGCTGAGGGAGCTGGGGTCGTTCAGCCTGGAGAAAAGGAAGCTGAGGGGAGACATCGCGCTCTGCAACTAGCTGAAAGGAGGCTGTAGCCAGGTGGGGGTCAGTCTCTTCTGCCAAACAACAAGCAATAGGACGAGAGGAAACGGCCTCACGTTGCTCCGGGGAGGTTTATATTTGATATTAGGAGAATTTCTTCACTGAAAAGCGTTGGAACAGGCTGCCCAGGGAAGTGGTTGAGTTGCCATCCCTGGAAATATTTAAGTATTAAAGTAAGTATTAAGTATTCAAAAGATGGAGAGATGTGGTGCTGGGGAACGTGGTTTAGCGGTGGACTTGGCAGTGCTAGGTTAAGGGTTGGAGTCGATGGTCTTAAAGGTCTTTTCCAATCTAAATGATTCTATGAAATGTTACTGTCTGCAGCCAGGTTTGGTCTGAGTTGCAGCTTTAAACTTTGTTTGGCTTAAGTTTCTATACTTTGTTTTTCACTATATATTGAAAGAAAAATTAAATATTTAATATGATTTGCAATGCCACAGAGGTATTTTTTGAATTACTTATGAATCATATTTTTTCATATATAAAAAAGGTGTTACAGATTTAAAGAGTAAATCTGGGAAAATTAATTTGGAGCCTATTTTGCTGTTAGTTCTGATTTTTGCCTGCATCAAAGTTAAGTATATAACTCACTCTTCCTTAGTTTTGGATATTTGACTCCTCGCTCTGTATTCTACTACCTTTCCAAAGCGGTATGTTTGCATTGAAAATCTTCAGAGCTGTCCCAGTTGTTCCTCTGCGTTTTTGAGTCTGGTATCTCTCAAAAAGTTCCATTCTTTCTTGGCATGCCACATGCTTTGAGTTCTTTCAGTGCAGACTGCTAAGAGGCTTTTACTTCCTCAATAAACTCACAGGCCCAGTGCCTCTAACCCGGCCTTACACAAGATAAAGGTTTTGCCCATATTTGGTACCAGCAGTTCCTTGGAGAAAGAGAGAGAAAATTCTTTTTTGGACCTCCTCTGTTGGTGTGCTGGATTTCTGGTATATTCAAGCTATCTGCAGGTTTTAGGTGCATGTTTTTTACTTAATTTTTACTTACTTTTCTGCTTATCAGCTATTGCTTCTGTTTCCCATACAACTTTTCTAGTTAGTGATTAATGAGGTCCTGGATTTGGAATGTAAAACTGGAAGCTTAGTATATCAACAGGTAAAATAACAAGCATTAGAGGAGAAAGCTTGGTGAGAGAGGCTTTGTCAGGCTGCTCGCTACCTACAGTTATTCTGAATTTGAATCTTAGAAATGGGCCTGTCCCACCCACAGGCCCTGGTCTCTCTTAGGGCCACTATTCCTTACAGTAAGACTTAACTTGTTTCAGTACAAAATAGATACAGGAACAGTGCCTAGGAGTATCTGTGAAAGATGTCCTTCCAGACAAGATTTTGTCTTTCAATATTGGCAGCGTCCTCATCACAAAATGTCGAAGTACCTCACAATTCCTGTCCATAGAAGCAACCAAGCACAGTTCCATGTGTTCACTTCTTTATGTAGGACTCTCTCTGGTAAAGAGATGATCTCCTTCAGGAAAAAACAGAAGGAAAAGGAAGGGAAGGCATTAAGTTTTTCTACGAAGCATCGTCAGATTGTTCCGTAACAATCAAAAAGAGTGGTATGTCACCTGTAAAACATGCCATAAGAGATTCTTTTTCTCTGTTGTGAAGAGGAAAGCCTGTAGTTTAAACCTGAACAAAGATCCATAGGCAAACCCTTAAAAAAACTGATTCCTTGCGTAAACAGTCTAAAATCTTTGTGCTTTAAAATTTGGGGACATCACTTCGTTGAGAAATGTTTCACAGACGATGTCTGTTACTTCTAACCAAGGTTTCAATTTTGAAGGTGAATGTCTTGCTGTCGGAATATGTAACTTGTATAATCGTTTGCAAAAATGTTTACTTACAAAGCATTCTCTACCTACTGGAAAGTTTCTATCTGAAAATTTGATGGCTATTTTGTTATTGGTAATTGCCTGAAATTGTGAATACTGAGATGTTGTAAGTAATATATAGCAAGTTCATACACAATCCTTAGTTGTTTTCTGAAATAGCAAGCTATTTGAAGTTTAAAAATATGGAGATTAGCTGGAAAATTACTAATTATCTGGCAATGCTTAGGCAACATCTTACCAAAATGATAAGGACAGGCTTTTCTTCACCACTGGTTGATAAGAAAAAAAGACAATTGTTTCTGATGTCTTTTTTTTTTCCTTAGTTTAAAGACTTTAAGAGATACTTCAGTTTTAAAAGACTATTTATAGACCAAAGGACTTTAATAAAATTGGAACATGAGCTATTTTGAAACATAATTCCACATCCTATTTTTAACGTTGATTGATCTAAAAGGATGTCACAGGAAATGACACCAAAAAGAAGAACTAAAACTCTGGCTTCAAAAATAGCACACAAATTTTCTTTTAATAAGGTCCAAACCAATGACAAATTTACTGTATTGACAGCTGCATATTCAAGACCTGTTAATGCAAATGGTACCGTTTCAAAGGCACTGAGCCAACTAGAAGATCACAGTACTGATAACTAAATCCAACAACCTCCATAGAGACACGCTTAAGGGCATAGAGAAACTCTGTGAGCAATGCTCCCTCTAAAAGCAGCATCTTTATGTGGCTCCAAATGGCAGAGGGTGAAAGCATCTGTGTACTTTGTGTCACCAGTCTCTGGCACTGTTTTGGTTTGTCCCTGGCTGGCAGCCAAGCACCCTGTTGTGGTTTAACCCCAGCCGACAGCTAGAGCCACACAGTTGCTCGCTCAGTCCCCCCAGTTGCAGTGGGGGGAGAATCAGAAGAGTAAATGTGAGGAAAAATTCATGGGTTGAGGTAAAGACGGTTTAATATGTAGAGCAAAAGCTGTACACTCAAGCAAAGCAAAACAAGAAAATCATCCACTGCTTCCCATCAGCAGCCAGGTGTTCAGCCGTCCCCAGGAAAGCAGGGCTCCATCGCTTGTAATGGTTACTTGGGAAGACAAATGCCATTGCTCTGAACATCTCCCCCTTACTTCTTCCCCCAGCTTTGTATACTGAGCATGACGTCACATGGCATGGTGTGGAATATCACTTTGGTCAGTTGGGGTCAGCTGTCCTGGCTGTAACCCTTCCCAGCTTCTTTTGCCCTCCCAGCCTCCTCCCTTGGCAGGGCGGTATGAGGAGCAGAAAAGGCCTTGATTGTTTAGCAACAATTAAACCCACCAGTGTGCTATCACACTATTCCCATCCCAAATCCAAAACATAGCACTACACTAGCTGCTAACAAAAAAAGTTAACTCTATCCCAACTGAAACCACAACACGCCAGCACACCCACTCTTTCACACCCTCCAAGAAGAAAACAAGAACAAGAAATCTCACAGTCAAAATAGAGACGGTGAGATCATGTACCAGTTACAGTCATGGGCAAAACAGCTGCGCATTCATGGGTCCTCCACAGGCTGCAATCTCTCTGGTAATATCTGCTTCAGCATGGGTGACCTCCAGGGGCTGCAGTCCCTTCTAGCATGGATCCTGAAAGGCATTGCTGTAAAGGAGAATGGAATATCGAAATAGTTCAGTCCTATCTCTCTTCTGCTCTTAGCCAGTTGACAGCCAGTGCTTGTCCTGCTAGCCCTGTTTCTTCCATATGGTAACTGTAGAGGTTGTCTGTTTTCCACCAGCTTGTCTATACAGCGGGGTAAGACCTTCATTACAAGTGAGATATACAAGGGGAGGCTGTAACCATTCAGACTCAAGAAGAGAAGGCTCAGGGGAGATCTTATCAGTGTGTATAAATACTTGATAGAAGGGAGAGAAGAAGATGGAGGCAGACTTTTTTCAGTGGTGCCCAGGAATAGAATGACAGGCAATGGACATGAACTGAAATACATTTGAACATAAGAAAACATTTTTACTGTGAATGTTGTGAAATACTGGAACAGGATGCCCAGAGAGATTGTGAAAGCTCCATCCTTGGAGATACTCAAACTTGACTGGACATGGCCCTGAACAACCTGCTCTAGTTGTCCCTGCTTTGAGCAGGTGGTTTTGACTAGGTGATCTCCAAAGGTGCCTTCCAAACTCAACAATGCACTGGTTCTGTGAGACTGAAGAAAGAAGAGGATCAGTAGCTATGGGTTAAACAAACAGGAATAAGGGCGCTTTCACCTTTATTAGGAAAAAAACAGCAGCAAGAAGGGCTTAAATATTATGAAAATAATGTCAGTGGCCTTTTGTACAAGGTAATATAGAAGTCATTGAACTGCTACTCTAAGAAAACCTCTCTATTCATGCATGGAGAGAGAGACTGGATTTTATGGTGTGTTGTTATCTGCCACCCTCGATAAAGCCAAATCTTTGGTTAGAAGTTTGGTAGAAGTGAATGTTGAAGTTTTTCAGGCTTTGTCTACAACACTGTGGAGTTTACAAGCTCTTCCTTTCATTAAAGGAATGAAAAGAAACATCCAGCTGTTACCTGTCTTTGCTGAGATTCTAACACCCTTCTTTTCTTTGGTCTGAAAACAAGTCTTTCCCATTTAATTACTTAGCCCTAAGATTTTTGTGCTTGGCTTTGTATTTTAAACATATCACTTTCTATTCTGACTTAGATGTTCAGTCAGATGTTCAAGATGGGTATTACATACGAAATTAACTGCACCCATCTCTGCAAATAATCACCTCTGGATCAGTAGAATTCTCCGGGGCACTGTAACAGAGAGAGAAAATAATTCTACGTACTTTTGACACTACAGGAGGATTTTAATATCTAAATCTTTGTGGATGAGGCAGATGTCTCTATGGGTGAGCATGATGCTCTGCAACCATTTTAGTTCATCTATCTGTAGGTAATTATCTAAAATTGTATATAACGCACATGAAAACCTATTCTATCTAATCCTAGAAAGTTGGTAAGATATTTCGTCTTTACCTCTTCCCCAAACATTTATATCTCATGCAAACTATGTTTCTTAAACATTGAGTAAATGACACTGGGTCACTGACAATGCTGAGTCATTGGTTCACTGATCTGTAGGGGCATTGGTCACTTTTTGATGCAGGACCTTATCTTCCTACATTGTGTTTTTTTTCTTGGAAGGTCTCTGATTTATATACTAATAAAGAGCAACTATTATTTCCTTGTCAGAACAGAGAATGTGCTTCAGATACAATCAATCATCTGTTGCATACTTTATTTCTACTGTTGTTTTTCATTGTATGCAATAGCCATTCCTACCTATCTAATAGACTCAGCATAAAGAAATCACACGTCTGTCTGTGAATAATTCAAGATCACAGTGGTATTTAGGGGGAATTTTTTCCTTCTTCTGATCACGTCACAATAACCTAAAAGAAGCAGAAAGAGTCTGTTGTCTGCATCTGCAAAGTTTTATTAGCTACAGTATGTAAGCATAAAGGTGTTAACATGTGACAAGTTTGAACAACATTTGATTTAAAATTGCTTCAATGAAAACTAATAAAATGGAGCAATATTGGTCTAATAGGTTTGTTCTTTTATGGATCAAGTCAAATGGTGCACAGAACATTTTTATTCTCAGTAGCTAAATGTATCTAGTTATGTAATGGCCAGACTATTGCAATGGGAATACTAATGATAGTAAACAGTCAGGGCACTCTATTCCAAATCAAATGGGTTCAGAGATTACTCATTTTCTTTTTGAATAACAAATGGACTTGTCAAGAATAAACAGAAGGAAACCATAAAAATGAAACACCTGCTATTTCTTTTTCACAGATGTGGCTGCATATGGGAAGAGGTACTTAAATATAAAATACTTGAATTATTATCCAGAAAATTAATCACTCTGTGGTCTCATAACGTCAAACAGAGCTAATAAGAAAAATAAGAAAGCTCTGAAATCTGTACCCACTAGCATAGTTCCAATGAATCTTCTATCACTAATAGCCATGTTATTGTTTTCCCAAGGATTTTTATAAAATATTGTCTTTAAGCTTCAAATTGACATGTAAGTTCACAAGTCATTAACATCGATTGTTCAGTTTCAGTACACTGAACAACAGTATCAGATATCTGTTTAATCACAAAGAATGCATTTGCACTGAAATAACTTAGGAAATGGCTTGTTTCAGCTTTTGACATTAAGATGAAGATATTAAAATTTTGGCTTCCTTTTTGAACCTAGCACCAGACAGGTCTGGATGAACAGTGGTGGTATTTATTGATTCCTCGGTTCCCTATAAAAATATATGGATTCTATGTAGTTCATAGTGAATCAGTAACTACGTAATATATATCAGCAGTCTGTAGATAGAATTATGATTAATTAAATAGTCCAAAATTTAGGGGTTCTGAATTTAGCTCTCTTTTCTGTCATCATACGGTATGTGGCTTCTGGCATTTATACATTCATAGATGAAATTCTGGTTCTGCAAAACTGTAGTGGAATTTTGTCTATAGCTTAAATTTCATCATCTATCTAATTTGCCGCTTATAAAATAGAGGTGTAAATACTTCCATTTCCTATCACACTTTTTTTTTTTTTCCAAGGGTCAATATATAGTAGCTGTGAGAATAAGTCACAGTGCTTCCTGTTTCTGCTAGGGTAAATCTCAAATAGTCTCAAAAACATCTTTCTTAGTGGCTAGAAAAACATGATACTTCTTCATAAAACTTTTAACCTTTTGCATAAAAGTCTTTTATAAATGTTGTTATTACTAATCCTGATGGATTGCAGAAAGTTAATACGATAAAATATGATTTCATGTAGTTTATATTCATTAATAAGTATTCAGATATAAGGTGTATTTCACACATAATTTGTAGTTCTAATTTGCCCATTTTCTGCACTTGCAGGATGTGGCTATTTCCAAATGTACTACAACAATCAGACAAGAGTGAGATTTCTTTGAAGGGTGAAAGAGCCAAAGAACCAAAGAACAAGAGGAAGGGGGGAAACTGTGGAAGAGAAACTCTGACCAGACAGAACTAAATAAATCACAGCATAATGGAGGGTCGTACAGGTCATTCTTAATGTGTTTGGGGATCTTTTTCAGGAATTCTTCAGGCAATTTCCTGGTCCTATACCCTTACTCCCTACAGTTCATGTGAAATGGAGCTAAGAGAGTATGGAAATCTGGGTGTATTTGCTGCTCTGGCAGCTTTTCTCTGTTTTCTTCCCTCAGCTCCTATGCCATTCCATGTTACCTCCCATGAGATGAAAGTGGCAGTAGTCACTGCAGCAAGAGGCTGTGAGAGTGTAGTGCACTATGTAGTGAAAAAGGACTGTCCAGTTATAGGAATGCGTATGGGTTGACTGACCTTATTCCCCTGGTGATTACCATGCACGAGTCTGTTGTTGGAGATCAGAGGCTATTTGCTGGATATGCTTTCTGCTGATTTTTTTTTTGACACAGAAAATTACCCGGGTGCTTTCAGAGCTGTCTGACACAAATTACTCTTTTCTCTCTATCCATCTTGTTCCCTGTGCATTGTATTTTATAAAGGGTCTCACTTTTGCTTGAAAACAAGGTCTCTTGCAAAAGTGTTTGTCATGACTAAGACGAAGAGTGAGAATGGGTGGAAAAACATGGAAGGCATGTGTGTATGGCTTATACTTTGTGCTGACTTGCTTGAGTGTATGGCCCAATAAAGTGCTGACAGATGAAGTCCTGAAACTGAGTTCTACATGTCCCTAGTGCTTCTCACTGTGCAAATTGACTTCTGAGATATCTGCTTTGGAGCAGGTGATGATTTTTGACTAAACATGGTTATAGACATAAATATATAACTTCATTCAGATAAATCAGGGTTCTAGAGACTTGAGGAAGCCTTGGGATTCTTGAGCGATTCTTACACTGTGTTTATTTCTCCTGGTGTTAGTCCAGAGTATAGTTAACTCAATCAGGAATATTATTTACTCCTCCAAATTACCTTGCAAAGACTAAGGCACACTCAGGCCCGTAGTAATTCAGTAGTAAATCATTTGCAGCATGATTCAGAGCTCATCTATGTCTGTGGAATTTGCCTCATTAGACTTTGCTGACAGTGCATGTAAAGAGATTGATAGATTAAGAACATAGCAGTAGTAAAGTGTTAGCTAAACCCTAGGTTTAACTGGGTGTGTTGATAGAATTTTACCTAGATATTTTACCTATGATATTTCACCTACAATTTATGATGGCTGTGATGCAACTGGAAGTAGAAAAGCAAAACTATGCAAACTTGCTTAGCAGAAGTGCTTGATTGTCTGCTGGAAGTCTGCTGCCTTTGAATAAGTTGATAAGCAAGTGGAAGGTTCAGCTGTATTTAAAGAATATTGCCATCTCAATATTAGAACAACTTCTAGATGCAAGCTGAAAGGGCTTTGGTCAAGTAATGTGGAATAAAATACTGTTAAGTCATGGGTGAGATATGTAACCACATATGGTTTAGGGAGCATTTGGAGTAATTAATGTCTGAAGCTATCAGAACCCTGAGGGCATTAATAGGCCTTAATGGCTCTGATCAGCCTCACATGGGACCTCCAGCCAAAACTGTCAGCTCAAGAACTCTATTTAAGCTTGACCCTAGTTAAGCTTGGTCTGGGACTGTCAGTCTGGTCTCTATGCCTGGCCATGGGTCTTGTTGATCATGATTTCTCCAAACACGGGCTGATGTCAGGGTCCTGTCTTGCCATCATAAAGCTGTGTCTGACCCTGGTTGCCCTCACTGGACACAAGCTGACTTCCTCATCTTAGCCTGACTCTCTGGAGGTGCTTGATGCCCGGGCTCAGAGCTGCTAGCTCTGAGATTCCCCTTAGCTCCTAGCCCTTGTGGTGTTCTGACAAAAGGAAACAAAATAGAAAAGGTGTGTTTTTGAAGCTGCTTTTCTAAAATATGAATATGTCATTAACTGAGGAAAGAAGGTATGAATCTAGATTATGAAGTGGCTTTATTGTGTATCTTTAGAAACATGGTCATTTTGCTGTTTGTATAACAATAATGCTAATTCAGGTCTACTGGCATTTTCTGTGAACCTGTAGTTTGTTATAACCATTTCAGGCCTGCAACTCAATGAGACAGCACTACTATGTATCGAAATAGTATGTATTTTGATGGCTTTATTTGATATGATTAACCAACAGGTAGTTGCTCAACAGTCTTGTTCAGGTTTTTGCACATATCTAGATGTTGTCAATATGATCAAAAGCCCTTGAGTGAATTTGGGAGGTATATTAAACTCCGAATATAATCAGCTAAGTACTCATGAGGAAAACTCTGGTGGCATGTTTGGCCTTGCTAATTAAAAATATCAGGCTGATGTTCTTGTGAGAGCTCTTCTTGAAGAGAAAGGAGGCACTTAAGGTTATATCATATTGGTGATCATATTTATTATAGCAGTAGAAAAAAACCAGGTTACTCCTGCAAACAGCTTGTAGTGAATGATTAGTATTTGTTATCCATGTTTAGCAATTTTTAATAATCACATTATAATCACTTTGCATGCCTGAGTTTAAAGCTTTTGAGTGCTACTGAGATGATACTTCTTGAAACTTTCGTGTTATATCCTCAAGAAGGCAAAGACAAGAGCAGCATGGAAAATTAAGAACATAAAGACCATTCAACATAGGGAGCAGTGAATTCTATTCAAATCATATATGAAGTACAGATTCCTTCTAACTCCTGGGAATACCAGCAGCACAGCAGTGTCAACAGACATTCCTAGTGCTTAATGAGTTTGTATGGATGCAGAACTGGACACATTTCTACATTGCAATGTTAGGTTAGCCAGACTTTGGGAGGGTGCTCTATGTTTAATTCCTGCTCTGCATCTGGGAAGGTACTACATAAGTATTTTTGAGGATCTGAGACTAAAATATTAATGCTAATTGTGCATAAAATTATCAATATGAGCATGGGTTTTGCTCAGGCACAGCTAGATTAACAGAGTTTGAAAGCAGAAAAGTCAGGTAGCATTCAGCTGAGAAACTGCAGGACACTGATAATGGAGATAAGGAGTGCAAATATGCATAATCTGTGATCTGAGTCCAAAACAGTAAAAATCAACTAAAATATGACTTTTGTTTTTTAATGCGTGCTGGTTGGGTGTTAAAATGGTAAGTCGTTAACATTTTAGAACCTGGACATCTCTAAAGATCAGTGTGCAGTTCTGGTGCCAGGGGAGACTGCTTACCCCCTGCTATTTTTAGATACTGTAAGTACAAGGGATCAATATTTCATGGTGTCTAAAGCTGAGGGTATAGCATGAGCTAAAGGACAATGAAATAGCATACTTTGCTACCTCCTTTCTGAAGGGTACAGGTTATATGGGTGAGGTCCAGTAGCTGTGTACTAAGCAAATCCATTGCTTGCAGAGCATTCTAAAGGATAAAGACATGTTTGGGCCTCCTTGCTCATTGTTGTAATCCTCAGCAGTTCCTTGGTAGCAATTACTTTGTTGGGTACTCTGAACATATTTTGCTTGTACACATGGGTTGTTCTCCATCTCAGACTCCCCCAAATAGTATAAAGGCCTTACACTTCCATGTGTTTTGTAGTCCCTGTGAGCCCAGGAATTCAAAAGACTGTCAAGAGTATGTCCCCATGGTATCAGGCTCCTTACATGAAATGATATCTCTGTTGCTGGATGTAAAGCAGACTTTTTCTGTTCACCCATACAGAAGTCAGAGGTGAGATTTATTAGGGCTGAGTACTAATCCTCTTGGCTTCTCTCTTGGGTTGTAGAACATAATCTTTGTTCTCTTCTGGGTGTAAGTTCTCTGAGTCCCTTTATATAAATCCAAGATTTGATACAGCATGAACAGGCAGATTCATGTGCATTAGTACAGCAGTACAGACACTGTCAAGGAGTAGGCTAATAACTTGAAGATGGAGCTAAGGACCCTAATAGCTTTTTCCAGTGCAGTCTGAACTTTAAACCACAACATCTTCAGTTATTAGCTGTGTGGATGCAACTCCAGTTACACTTGGCTGCAAAAACTACTTTAAATGTATTACAGACATGTGCTGTGGTGTCCAGACAGAAAACTGTTCTTATACTTTAAATAAATGGGAAGAATATCCTTATGTGACATAAATGGTTCTTTGTAAACAACTTTTGGCATGGAGCACTTCCTTTCCTTCTCTCCATTTTTTTGTTTATGTTCCAGAACTCAACTGTTTTCAGCAATTTAATTCTCCATGTCAGTGCCTTCCTAGACTTGGTCAACAGAGCTATCAACCAATTTAGTAAAAATACATGGAACAAAATTGGATTTAGAGGCCCTGGAGCCTGGAATATTTCATTGCTAATGCATTCTCTAGAGCCAAAGTACACCTCTGTGAAGAGAACCTGCATGAGGCCTCATAATTAAGTCTTGCAAAAGAGTGGATTTCTCTTTTAAGGAAACCAAAGTGTAGTAAAGATTAATATAAGGTCAGAAGCAAGGAAGAAATTGTAAACTAAGACATCCCCTCCACTGTTCTTTTTCCTGTCTGTTCGTAGCTCTTCTTTGACAAAATAGTTGGACTAAGTACTTCACACTTAATTTCTCTATAGACGTTCATTCAGCGTGCCTCAGGTTCAGAAGTTTGGAGTAGTAATTTAGAAGGTCCTGCTTAGATTTGAATCGTCTTTAAATGGGGCTCCTAGAGTAACTTTACATTGTATTCTTTATTTTTTTCTAAATCAGTGATAGGTTCACTCTGTCAGGTTGGAAGAACCCAGCTTTGCTTCTTCCTGTGTGTGTTGCATGAAGACGTAAGATTGCTTTACAAAAATTTCTGTAATTTTTGTAAGTTATGAGGGATGTTATCATAAAGAAGGTTCTGTGGACCTATAACATTGTGACGTTAACTATTGCTCTGAAAGCTCTTTATCTTTTTATAGAAGGGTTTCCATACCAAATGGCTTTTTTTTTTTTTATAATTTCCTATTATTTTTAGAATATTCAGGACAGTTGGTCATGAATGTTTTGAGAGCATATCAGATCCAGAATCTCTCTGACAGATTGAAACCTGACAGACCTAACAAATATCTTACTAGTCTCTTGATGAAACCAGGTATGTTAATTCAACATGGGTGAAACATGATCACTTTGATTTGTGGAATGCCTTGGAATGTAAGACACTGTGTGCGAGAACAATTTAAAAGGCCATTTTTCTTCCCTGTGTGGTTATGGAAAAGCATGTAGCTTAGAGGTAAGGTAGGAGTCAAGGCTGCAAGCATTTTTCTTTCCTACTCTGTGCAGCAAGAAACAAATTTAAGTCAGGAGAAGGGAAAATGTTCTAATAGAAAATTGAACAGCAAGTTGAATATCCATTTAAAAAAGCAGAACCACAAGTTCCATTGGTAATACCTAAAGCAACATTTGCATTTAATCATCATTATTATATTCATTTGCGTGTCTTCTGCTGTTGTAAGCACAGAATGGCTCCACTCACTGGAAGATATTAAATTATATAAAGCATTTAAAGTAAATAAAAAAAAAATCCAACTTCTGCTGCTGTCCCCAGATTGTCTGTTTTAAGACAAGTAAACAGAGGGTAGCATCAGTTTAATGTTTATCAGTGGAAGAGGCTGGTCTTCAATGGAAGGTTTATTTGGCTCCTGTCATGAGGTCCAAGTGCAGTACTGAAAACTGCTACTGCATCTTGTAACAGAGACTTCTTTATAAAGAGGTGGTACTAGTGGAAGGGAGACAAATCCTCTAACTCTCTATTTAGGCCTGGTAATGTTCGTTTAGAATAGAAGATGTGGGAGTTTACTTCATGCCTTTGCCATTCCCAGTAAGTTCTTTTGTCTTTCAAGGTCTGTTCATACAAGGTAGATCAGAGGGCAGTTACATTGTGAGAATAATGAACAGAATTTTAACAGAATTTATCTGAGGTATTGCCCAGCTATAGTACTTGGCATAAAGCAGCTAGAACAAGTAAGACCAAAACAAGATGAAAAACTCTAAAAATTATATCCAGATAAAGTTTTTATTGGAGTCACAATGATAACCTTTAGGGAGGACAAGACAACACCCAAACCTAATGGATTTCCTTGCTTGCGTCTGAGAAGTGCTCCTTCATGCTTTTTAATCAATGGAGGACATAATTCTCCTTGTTTATGTTCGCAAGGGTCATCTGCCCTTGATAGAGTTATTTCAGCTTTATACCAGTACAAGAACAATGTCAAGTCCAGTGAACCAGTGTTTGCTCAATTAGAGCCAAGGAAATCTCCACGCAGTCACAAATCAAATACTCAAGTCCTTCCCTGCTCTGCTAATGGTTATATATTGCTGCTCACATACAGATAAATCCTTGAGATCCCAGGCAGGAGTTAGTCATTCAAGACAGTATGTGTGTGTATATATATATGCAAATACAAGTCTCTGCATATATGTGTATTGATATATGTATATGCATGTATATATGTGAACACACGTATCCTTATGTTTTTATTCAAGACATTTTTTCGAGTATTCCCAAATACAAGTTATGTAAAGCAAACCTAGACAACAATAGTGTGTTTCCCTAGCTTTCCTTTTTGGTATCTGATTGCATATGAAACTACACATACCAGTATCTCCAATTTCACATGCAAATAGTTCTGCATGCTTGGTTTCCTGGTCTGCAAGTGTAGTCTTTAGGTTTAGGAAAACTGGTGAAGCAATTCAGTTGTTCAACTAATTGGTTATTGTGTAGTCACAGCAATCACACATTTACCATGTGGTGATGATACATACCGAGTGGGACCACAAATCTGTGCATGCAAGTTTACAATTGGACAGTTAACTCTGAATATATTGCTAGTCATTTCACTTTCTCAAAAAGACTACTGTTGTAAAAGTTGCTCAAACAACTCATTGAGGTTTTGTTTGTTCATTCAAATAAAAAGATACCATTTTGTTTGTCTTTCAGTTTAGAAAGCTTTAATAACTACTATTCTGATAATACATCACAAACTGGATCCTGGAAGTAATATTTCAGAGTGAGTAGTGGGTCACAACCAAATGGAATTGTTAAACTCTGTTTTTAATGTATAGAAGGCTCAGAAAATCCATCTGTGGGCTGGCTGGACTAGCCTCACTTTTAGCGTTGAGACTTCTTAAATGTTTGCTGGCTAGCAGCTGCTTATTACAGCTTTTTTTTTTTCTACAAAACATTAATAACAATATATAGAAGCCCCCTAAAATACATCTCAAAATATCAGGTCCCAGAAGAGGATCTAATAAAACTACAGAGTGGCCAGTTACAGTCAGAATGATAGCCATTAGTTCAGCTTTGAATATCAGGAGACATTTAGCCAAGCGTACTTGCTAGCTGTTGAATTGGGTTTGACATACACCCATTTTTCTACAGATTGACAGTTAAAAACTAGGTTCTCTACAGTCTGTAAACTGTGATTTTTATATCCAGCAGTGATTTGAAAAACTAATGCAGATTTATAATAATGAGCTCTTTGAGTGAGTATCCCCATTAACTGCCCCATTTTCAAGACCTCTCTTATAATATTAAAATTTGCTTTTTTTTTTTATTTAACACTATTTTTTTTCCTTTTGCCTTTTTGCCGTTACTGTTTTCAACAGAAAACCTCCTAATTATCCTGGCTACTCAGTCCTTTCTACTTATAATGGTTTCCTTATCCATCATTATAGTGTGATCACACTAATGATAGTTTCTCATACCTCTGTGGTGTAATTAATGTAATATTGCAGGCTGAAAAACATCGTTTTCAAAAAGCCTCTTAACTTTTATATGTTCATTTGCAGCTATCGAATAATGTGCATACACTCTGGAACACAAGAGCTGCCATAAGAGAGCACAGTAGTGGTCCATCTACTGTGATATCCCATCTCAGACCACAGCCAATTGCATATATTCCAAAAGAAAATATAATTTCCCCATTGGCCATAATAGTAAAAATAACTGAATAGCACTGCCTTACCCATGGGGAAGTTTGTTGCGATTGCATTTAATGTTGTAGCATACCATCCACATCATTCACTTCCAGTACAAAGCTGTGCTAAATGCACTGATGTCTGGGGCATTTTAGAGATCAAGGGAGATAGAGGGGGAAGATTAATATGTCTCATTAAACCAATTGTATGCCTCTGCACTCAGTCTGATTGTAACATACAGAGCACTGTCTGAACTTGCACTTTTCTGTCTTTATGTTGAATTATTCTGATTTTACATTGGGTCATCCCTGCTCTAGTACTAGAAGTCCAGGCTGTCCACATCCCATAATGTTCTGCACGTCTTTTGCTATATTCCCCAGTTCTGCTGTGATCTCTGCATTGTATTTCGGTTTCTGGCCTGTACTTTCTCTTTGTGTGATTCAGGATGTGTAAGGGCAAGATTTACCTTGCTCTGACCAGCTGTTTGTGATTAGTTTTAAAGGTCAATCTGTTAATTGGAATGGGGGTGGGGGAGCAGAGCAGAGCTAGTCAGTGAAGTATGGCTGTGTCTCCAATCTTGCATCTCCATGCAATATAGCAGCCTTATCTACAGGTGTTAGGAAATTCCCAGTTTAGAGATGCTTCACAATATAGAGTCCTCAATAGGATAAACGTCACTTGATTTTCAAAAACTTTTTGCTGATAGTTCATTGAATAATATTCACCTAGGATATATACACCTTCTGCATTCCTTCCAGGCTGTCAGGATTAAAATACAGACCACCTGCATTGGCTGGTCAGCTCAAGAATAAAGGACAAAATGTATTTCAGACTTTCAAGCCTTAATATTGTTACTGTCTAATGTTAGGGCAGACTTTCACAATCCCTTCCCACTGCAAGTCTTCCAAATGCCTATAAAATTTTCCCTCAAGTTCCCAGATGAATTACCAGAACTCTTAATTTCTCTGTTGATATTAATGTGGCTCTAATTTTGTGGCAGCTGGTGGGAGATTTAAGCCATTGCAGTATCATCTTAAAGCTAAAGTGTGTCTGTGGAGTGACATTTGCCAAATAAGTGCCATATAACCAGCACACAAAGAATTTTATTAAAACCATTCCTAGGCTCACACCATCTGTTTGGAAGGAAGACAAAATTCATCGAGCAAAGTGACCCAATCAAGCAAACTGATGTGCAGAATGTTATAGTGAAAACAAAGCAAAGCAAACACAGAATGACAAATTCTAGGTTGTGTTCTTTTCCTCTGTTGTGGTGGGCATTCCACCTTTTATTTTGGAACAGTGGGATGCGGATTCAAAGGTGGAGGCAAGTTATTTGGATCACAGTGCTCAGCCCAGAGGAGGTGTGCATTTGTTACTCATTTGGGGCTGATTTAGCAGAGCTCTGCTCTGAAAAAAAGTTGGCCCAGTGGGTCAGTTCTCAGGAGACAGGCAGTCAAATCCTGCCCTTACTACTGTTTTATTCGGCAACTTTAGATCAGTTGCTTTTTCCAACATGTGTCATTTTGTCTGTTTACCCCAAGCTGTACAACAAGCACATAGTAAAATGGTTCCCAGGCAGCATTAAGATCTTAGTTGATACTGTAATATTTGCGGATATATTCTTCATCCCCCCCAGTCAAAAATATAGAAGTGTTTCCTACTGGCTGAGGCTTCCTGGTCTACTGCTGTAGGAGTACTTGGGGAAATAAATGCTTCTCCTTGTGAAATGTTAGCACCCTGTGGCCTTGCAAACATGACTTGCCTAGACAATCTCTTCTTGCTGGTTTCCTAACTAAATTTCACAGTTTTTCCTCTTTCATAGAAGAAGCTCCAGAGGTGCTGTGCTTCCAGTACATCCATTGGAAATTTCTATAAGCGGAGAGAAATCGCAGACAACTGAAAAGCTATTGAACTTTATCTTTACTCTGTCAGACTCATTTGCAGTGATACTTGCTTCACAAATTGCAGCCTTACTCTGAGTCTGGAGCTAGCTTTGGTCTCCATCTAGCAGCTTGACTTGTATTTAATTCCAGTAACTCAGAGAAAGATATGTAGAGACTTGTTTTATGGTATTGTTTCTAGGTTAAAAGTAGCGAGATGAGGAAAAAAAAAATGCTCTGATTGGGTCTTACAGCCAAAACATCTTTCGGAGTCTTTCAGATGTTGAGGAAATGCTTGGTTTAGTTGCTTATCCAAACACCATGTGTATGATGGCCAAGAAGACTCACCAAAATAAGTGTTCAATTACAGTGATCAGAAAACTGCTCAGGTCCTAACTTCATGTGGAAGTGTTTTAGATGCAAAATACTCTGGCCTATGTCTAAAAACCTGGAGTTTGTACTGTATGTCAGAGAGCCCTATAGTATTTAGAGGATTTAGCTCACCATCTGCACATGGGCCCGGAAGTATAATCCTCCTTTAGAGATAGAGAAGTCTTAGGGAAAGTAACAGATTGGCCTGAAATCACACAGGATGTGTCTTGACAGAGTGCATATTTGAAAAGCTCAAGTTATCTACAGCTAGGATTGGTCCTGGGAATTTGATCAATTCTTCTTTCATCACATTTAATTTCCATAGAAACAAAGGTAGAATTAGTTTTGAAAGTCAGATATCAGCGAGACAAACCAGGCATTTGGACTTTTCGTTTGGTGGTTTCAAGTTGGTAAATCCCCTTTTCCTTAATACTTGCCACCTTCCTCAGTGCAGATTCTGATCCTGGAAACGGAGTGTGAGATAGGAGCTATCTTTTAATATAAAACCCCAGAACAGATCCCCTCTTCCTTCCCTGTACCCCAAATCCTTGCCTAAGGACTGAGCCAGAGGAAGAAACGTCGCAACTGAGTGCCTAGAGACACTTGCCTCCTGTAACTGGAGCTGACTTTGTCTGAATCATCTTCAGAGAAGAAATGATGGATTGACAGATGGAAGGACTATGTGACTTCAGCAAACAAGGACAAACACAACAGCAGCAATGATCAGGAAGGAGAGAGGGGAGGGAAATACTTCCAAAGTGCTACTGCTTCTGCTGCTGTAAATGTGGAACATGATATATGTGGTAATTTGTGCTTTGTTTTCCCTGCTATTTCATTACACATTTACTGTTTTCAGACATACGCAGGAGCCAAGTACTATGGAATGTTTTAAAACGAGAAGTGATGCACTCTCCTTTCCCAGCTCACTCGACTGCAAAGACCAAATTCCTTGACTGTGTAAGGGCAAAATGATAGATATGATGGAGTGCACACAACTCAAGATGTGAACAGTGAAGCAAAACACCTGCTCAGAAATACATCTCTGGGATGAACTTCTGCAGAAATTAGCTCAGTTTCAGGGGTGGGAAGCCATTCAGATGCATTTACTGCAGTTGAAGTTGGCAAAGAAACATTTTCTATTTCTTTAACATGTGAATTGCAGAAATGGATTTTCTAAATGAAAGATTTCCACCAGTAAATCCTTTTAAGTGTGTCCTAGTTCCCAGAAGACAGCTTGGAAATTGCTCCCAGGCAACAGACACTTATTTCAATGTGTAATATTCAGTGAACCTTTCAAAATATCCTTAATAATAAAACCCCTGTGTGTGGACATCAGACTAATATAGGTGATTTATTGATTACATTTCCTCTGAAATATGAACTGGACTGGTTAACTCAGTGCCCCTACAGAACCTGAGAAATGCAAACTATAGAGGGGTGATTACAGAAGATGAACAGAAACACCTGCCTCAGCCAATTAACAGGTGTTTGAATCCTGTTCTGTAAGAAAGTAGCAGAAGTAATGATTTAAATCCCTGGCCACCTTGCACTTCTGCACAAGAGTAGAATAGCTACAATTTTGGTGGTGAAAAGAAATTAACCTCCTCAAGAGTGGATGTTTTATAATAAGTCTGTGCAATAGATCTGCATTATACATTTGTGACCATTACTTACCTCTCCAGTGCTAACTCATACAGGTCATCCTTTTAATTTTAATAGTATTAGTGGAGGCGAATCTCAGCCTGTGGGGTATGAGTTAGCCTGATGTCTTTGCATCCTTTTTATCCCAAAACAAAGAATGAAATGAAAATGGTACATTGGCTCTGAGGTGGATCTTGGAAAAGAGACACAAGTAAGTTAAATTCATTCATACAGCAGTGAAAGAGAGTCTACATTTGTCTGAAGACTGTCATGTTGTTTTTCTGGAAAATTCTAAATGTTAAAATTCTCAACTTATGGTGGACAGACTATCTTGAGTTTAGAGAACAGAATGCACTTAGTTGCTATAAATTTAAGTTTTAATCATAAAGTGGGCTTTTATCTTGCTGTACGTTAGAGACCATAGGTGGGAAAATAGTTGTACTTTAGGAAAAGGTGTCACCTTAAAATGAGAGTCAGTGGACCTGGGAAGTAGTTTTGAGTAACTAAAGGAAAAGGGAAAACATTTACAAACCAGTTTGAATTCAGTGACATGAGTAGGAACAAGTGGGAGGGATACAACAGTAATTGTGTTGAAAAAAAATTTCCTGTAGTGTATCTGCTGATCTATGTAACTAAAAAAAACAGCAAAAAAGGCTGCAATATCGAGTCCTCCGCTATAAGCAGGCATGCAATAAAAGATTTCCAAAACAATCCTCTAGGAAAATGACAGCAGCCAGTGGAAGACAGATGTTTGCAACTCAAAGAGTTGTGGTGAATGGCTTGATGTCCAAATGGAAACCAGTGATGAATGGTGTCCCTCAGGGGTCAGTACTGGGACCGGTGTTGTTTAACATCTTTGTCAGTGATATGGACAGTGGGATTGAATCCACCCTCAGCAAGTTTGCTGATGACACGTTGGAGGGGAGGGATGCCATCCAGAGGGACCTGGACAGGCTTGAGAGGTGGGCCCATGCCAACCTCATGAAGTTCAACAAGACCAAGTGCAAGGTCCTGCACCTGGGTTATGGCAATCCCAAGCACAAATACAGGCTGGGTGGAGAATGGCTTGAGAGCAGCCCTGAGAAGAAGGACTTGGGTTTTTGGTATGAGAAGCTCAACATAAGCCGGCAATGCACAGCTGCAGCCCAGAATGCCAGCTGCATCCTGGGCTGCATCAAAAGAAGCATGTCCAGCAAGTCGAGGGAGGTAATTCTGCCCCTCTACTCCACTCTGGTGAGACTCCACCTGGAGTACTGCATCCAGCTTTGGAGTCCTCAGTGCAAGGATGTGAACCTGTTGGAACGAGTCCAGAGGAGGGCCGCGAAGATGATCAGAGGGCTGGAGTACCTCTCCTGTGAAGACAGACTCAGCTGAGTTGTGGTTGTTCAGCCTGGGGAAGAGAAGGCTCTGAGGAGACCTTATAGCAGCCTTCCAGTATCTGAAGGGCGCCTACAAGAGACCTAGAGAGGAACTTTTTACAGGGGCATTTAGCGATAGGAGGAGGGGTAATGGCTTCAGACTGAAAGAGGATAGATTTAGATTAGATAGCAGGAAGAAGATTTTCACTATGAGGCTGGCGAAGCACTGGAACAAGTTGCCCAGAGAAGCTGCTGAGGCCCCATCCCTGGAAGTGTTCAAGGCCAGGCTGGATGGGGCTTTGAGCAACCTGGTCTAGTGGGAGGTGTCCCTGCCCATGGCAGGGGGGTTGGAATTAGGTGATCTTTAAGGTCCCTTCCAACCTAAACCATTCTATAATTCTGTGATGTTACCATTTTGTAAGATGGTTTGTCGAAGGTGATCTTGGTTCTGTGCAGAACTTTTTTTACGATGGCTTGTGCACACTGGAATTTTTTGCTGTTCAGAGGACTCAGACTGACTACCTTGAGCATGTCCCTAATCTGTGCATAACTGAGTTCTAAACTTGATTTCATGCCGAGCTGTTAGGCACCTGTTGAACCTTTCTGGACTGCCGTTTCTTCATCTACACAATTTAATGTATTTTAAAAGGCTGTTTGGGGGATTAGTCAGGCAATGTGTGTTTGCACAGTCTTCTGTCTCCGTGCTGCAATTTAATGATTTGAGCCTAAAGCGTACAAATACACAGCTACATTACCAACATATCACTATTACTTTGATACATAAATGAACATTGCGGAGCTTCCAAATAAACAGCAAAACTACATTTGTTATAACACCCTCTGCAATGCAAAACAGATAAAATATAACTTCACTTTCCCTACATTTCTTCTATATGGAGATTTTTTTGGCAAATACTGCTACAGTCATGCAAGTTACTATCCCATGTGCACCCAACTCCATTATGTTTGATGGTGCAGTGACAACTGAGAGCAAATTGTATTGACAGACCCTTCTTGAACATAATTACTCAAAAAAAGCCATCCTGAATCAATTAATAGTGTAACTCAGCTTTAATTCTGAGGCACTCCAACATTCAGAAAAGCAATCAATCTTGTGGCATGGAGCCAAATGTTGTACAGCCTACCAGATGAGTAGTCATTGGCATAAGGGAGTCACTTCTTTATATGACATTAACATCAAGAGAATGGATTTCAATGGGAACAGTGTCCTCAATAAAAAGGCCAAGTTTAAACCTTGTGCACTGACATTAAGACAGTTCCTATCGCCAGCATTGTCCAAGAGAGAAAGTTATGTACAGATACTTTATTTTTCAAACTTAATTAATCGGCTGTCCATTCACAGCCATGTTTACTGGGATTGAAGGCTTCAGTAAAAGCAATAAGGATTCCCACCATCATTTCTTATTGCCCTGTGGCAGGTCTGTGTGTCTCCAAAGACAGAGTCTCTCTTAATATCCAAACCATGAAGAGCCTCATTCCATGAAGTGTCCTCTATAAAAATAAAGAGCAGGAGATGGGAACCTTTCTCCCCCCCCTGCTTTAAAAAGACCTTTCTTACACTCCCTTAGGACAGTCATAATATATGATGATAGAATGTGACAAAGATGACCATGCTGACATATTGTGCAATGCTGTCTAATTGATAAGGAGATGAATGTCTTCTCCAGGTAAATAATGTTCGTCCCCAAGGTTGTGACAGAGGATATTTTCCATAATCTTTTTTTTCCCCAATGCATTTCTACACTTTTTGCTTAAAAATTTATATTTGTCAAATGAACTTAATGTTAGTGGCTCCTTAAAATAGCTTGTGGGCCTTGGTGTTGAGGAAGTAGCAATAATATGGCAGACTAGATTAAACCAGAAAAGTATTTCAGAATTTTTTTTTCAAGTCTGAATGATGCTTTTTCACATATCTCCTGGTTATTCGTTTTTATCCTGACCCTCAGGTCAAGACTTCTATAATTTCATTTCATTTTTAATGTTGCAGCTTTAATATGTATCTAGAAATCCTTCATGAGAGGTTCAGTATGTAACTGCTCTTGGTTATAAATGCTCATTTCCATCACTGAAGTCCTGAAAGCTTATAAGGTGGTGGCATGTCACAACTGCTTTTTCCAGCACAGAGTAATAATATGTCTTTCTGCAAACAAGGAATCTTTGAGTACTAACTAATACACATTGCTAGATATTGATAGATGCTGCTGTTATTAAAATGCATAGTATGAGCTTTAGGTAGCAATAAATACCTAAAAAGAAAATAATTAGTGATTATTAGTCGTGATTAAAAGCAGCCTAGCAAATAGTTTTCCTCTATAATTGCTTATTTCAAAAAGACTCTGCTGACCACACTTCATTTTTCATTTTGATGGGNNNTGTGGTGACCCCCCCCCCCCCCCCCCCAACAATGTATGACTCTGCCCAATCTTTGGAAAATTATCTGAGGATCACAGCATTACACTTCATTGAGCAGTTCTTCCTTTGTATAAGGGTTTATGAATATCTTACCAAAATAAGTACTGCAAGGCTTCCTTACGGTTCATTGTGGTATTACCCTTTTTTATAATCAATACTGTATCTCAGCGCATATACACACACTTATATATTAAGCTCTGCAGAATATTTAAATTCATGCAGGAGTGACTGTCAAGTAAATAATATTTGTCATCTCCTTTTATAATCCTGTCGGATAAAGAGATAGCATGAGAGTAGCTTTCCTTGCCCCATTTACTAGATGAGTATAATAGCTGGAGTCCAGTCGTTTTTGGTGCTATACTTAGATGAGATCCTGAGGGTTACTCACATGTATTAACACATCTTCTGTGTCTGAGAGGGAGATTTATTCTCTAATTAAAGTCAAAATGAGGGTTTTTTTATTGACTTCTGCAGTGGCAGGATAAAATCCTGTGATTATGTATATGGGCTATAGTAGAAGACAGTATTACTCATAAATGTTTCCAAACCCCGGCATGGTCAACAGGGTGATACAGTAAGCAGGTAAAAACCTTCTTAAAACTAGCAGAAATTTTCCCTGGGGCTTTTTTCCCCTTCATCCACCATGAACGCTGAGCCGGGGTGCCTAATCTCTACAAGAGCAAGAATAATTTTTATTAAAACGAGCTAAAATTTGGCAAATCATGTAGAAAATTGTTCTCTGTGTTTTATTGTAGGTTTCAGACTAGCTTAGGTTTCCCAAGGTTCTGAAATAATTTTTCATTTCACAAAATAGCCTATGAACTTCCATTATCAAGCTGTATGTATTTATCTTTCTCCCCCTTAAAAAAAAAACCAACACAAAAACCAAAAAAGCAAGCCCTCCCCCCAAAACAGGGCTTGGTTTTGTTATTTGTTTTGTTTTATACAAATACTTTCATTGTATGGCTAAATGGAAAAGCAGAAC
This sequence comes from Stercorarius parasiticus, assembly GCA_013396915.1. NCBI lineage: Eukaryota > Metazoa > Chordata > Aves > Charadriiformes > Stercorariidae > Stercorarius > Stercorarius parasiticus. The sequence goes on from VWZL01005857.1 coordinate 83,643, forward strand.
TGACTAGGGATCAGCTTTTCTGCAAGATTCTCAACCCATAAATGAAACAAAGCCTCAACAAAAAAAAACCTTTCCAAAAATTGATTTTTCACCCTCACCCCCCCTCTTTTACTATTGTAGTCCTAAATTAGCTCCTAATCAAACAAGTTCAGAAGGTTTTCCTTCATACAGTGCCCTGCAGGAATAAGAAATACGTTTCAGTAGTTAGAGCAGCTCTCTTTATGCTTAACTTTTGCCATATCTACTAAAATCTAGTTGACCAAAGTTTAAAGTCGTGAAGAAACGTTTGCAGTACTGGAATGAGGTAACATGTTACAAGGAATTCATATAATAGAGCTTAACTCAACAAGCAAAATTTTCACAAAAAGCATTAGAATGAGAAAACTATACTTAAAAGAAAATCATGTTCCTTTATGAGTAGTATTTGCCAGAATTTAACACGTTTAAATGTCTCTATTGCCTTTTTTCCCTTGTAGTGATGATCAAGAAATAAAAAAATACTTCAAAAATATTTGCAATATAATTAGGAGGCACAGTAATGCACAATGTATCACTCTCTGGTATACGGTTAACAGGGAGGCAAGAGTTTTTCCAAGATGTCAAACTAAACTGGGAGAGGAGATGGGCAAGATGCAACTCCAACTCCTAAAATAAAGAAAAAAACCCCACTTACTGAGACTCAAGCAGTCTAAATAAGAGGCTGCAGAAAATGCTAGGTGTGTTTTCCCTTCACTTGGGCTTTTTCCTTCTCCAGTCATTTTTTGACATTTGCCCTTTGCCTGATGTTTAGTTTTTTTTGAAATAGAAACTGAAAATCAAATTGATGGCATATTTCTATTGAAGAGCCTCCCTGTCTTGCTGCAACACAGATCCAGTCTATTGAGAAGTTGAAAAACAGTGTTTCTTTCCCTTTGTTTCTGATGGTATAAATCCCCTGTAAAAATAGGATACCGTCATACCACCAACTGATTCTGTCCCACTTATGCCTGTTTTATTTTCCCACACAGGAGTTTCTTCCAACTGAGGTTTCTTAATTGTTCTTTTAATCTCATTTTCCTTTAATCTTTGGTTTGTCTTTGTTTCTATTACACCTTCCATTTGGAAGAGATTAGTCTTCCCTGTTCACCATGCACCCAAACTCACTTCATGTAGCATGTGTGCTATTTCATACGTACTGCTCCCACAGATCTATACATCCTCGTTTGATGGCAGTGACCACAGAATCTTTTGTAATCCTGCTTTGCATCCTGACTTCATTTAGTCAGCTGCTTTGTAGTTAACAATATAGGAATAGTTGTATCCAGCCAGTGAAGCATTAACTGTCCCTATTGTGTGGTAACATGTTGCTTCATTAGTGAAGGAAGATACATGCCAGCACAGTTGGATTTCTTGTGCGTTATGGGAGGGTTAATCCTAGGCAAAGAGCTGCATCCTCTTTGGTCATCACCAGTTCACCTCTACTCTGTTAAGCCCTGTCACCATTTTAACAAACAAGTCATGTAACTTTTACAGGCTTTAATTAGTACCACCAACTCTAACAGAATCTAAAGGAAGAAACTGTTACGTCCCAACACATGACTACTCACAGGAGAATACTGGGAATACTGAATGATTATTTAGGGTTTGCATTAAACATAAAGGTCCAGGGGTCCAAGTACTCTCTTTAGGTGGGAAGGTTTGTGGGTCAGATTACTAAAAAACAGAAAACAGAAAGAAAAAAACCTAAATTGCTAGACATTGCACATTCTGAAGCCATAGAACGACTAGCACAGGTAGGAAGTGAGTAAAAGTAGTTCACTGGGAAAGATAGTTCAGTGGAGGAACTGAGCTCTGAGGTTCAGGAGTGGCACAAATCTGGTCTGTGAAGTCCTATGGAGTCTTAAGGAGAACCCGCAGAAAACCTCAAACGTTTCCCACCTTGCTCTCGCATACCTTCGTGGTTCACTGCTTCTGGCTCAAAGATACTAACGCCTTCCTCGTTGCCTTTCAAAGAATGTGGTCCTTTTCTCCTGCTTTGACTTGCCCTTTCTTCTCCATGACACCTCGATCACTGAACGGCAGGGATCATTCAGGAAACACCACCAAATGAAGTGGTTTGTAATCAATTAACCTCTTCAAAAGGTCAGGTAATTCAGTTTTCAATATCTCATATGGAGCTTACTACAAGGCACTTTAAACAAAGTCATGACATTTTCATTCTGAAACATGAGTTAATTTTCTATTAATTTGCTTTTATTGCACTTTTTTAGGAAACAACATGAGAATTTTAAACTTATAAGCAGAGGCAAAAAATAAATAAAAGGGAATTACAGTATTGTCAGTTGGTTTAGTGTTGTGCATTAGCAGGCAAAAGGAGTTTGATTTCAGATCAAATTTAACATGAAGAGAAAAGTGAAGGAACAATCTCACAATTATGGGCTATGATTTTTCCTCAGCAGTGTTTTTTTTTAATTAAGGCAAGTTTTAATGGCTCTTGTTTTGCAATTTTACAGTATGCACAAGCACAGAAATTTCTTTTAATGTTCAGTTTCCTAGAGACAGCAGGTTAAGGTCTGCACCAAAGCAAAGGATGCCTTACTCTCTACCCTATTCCCTCACCCTCAAACAAGGTATTACAGGCTCAGTTCAATTCAATGCCAACTCTCAGCATGGGGCTTCTAGTAGCCGATTTTTTCTGTGATGAGGCTCTCCATCCAGGTTACGTAAAACCTCACTCCTTCTACGATTTCTAGTATCCATAAAGCTCTCGTAACAGAAAATGAGGCAATGCTTCATTCTAATTTCTCAGACCATACCTAGGATCCTTTAATTTCCTCTTCTGAGAAGAGAAATAAGCTGCAGGACTTCCCTTTGCATTTTCTTTACAACAAAACCTAACAACAGAAGTCCATAGATAAATGAAACCTAAATAGCCTTCATCACTCCTGGAGCTTTAATTTTTAATGTATTACGTATGTCCTCTAGCATACCTACCCTTTCAAAAAGCTTCCCTACTCTTCCTGGCTTGCAAGAACAAAAGCTCCAAAAACAAAAACAAAAACAAAGCCTAACTAAACAAAAATATTTCCGTCCCCCTTTTTCCCCCAGTTGCTAACATGAATGTCTGTTCTTTTAAGGGGGAGCTTATATAAGTGCCATTACAGCTGTGAAAGAAATTAGAAGAAAATTAAAGCAGTTGAACATGCAGTATCTTATCTGACTTCTGTACAGAGGGGTAGTTTAAGCCTATCTCTGGCAAATATTAAATTAGGGGCCCAGTCTTTCAGTGGAATTTAGAGGCAGGAGACCCTGAGCTGAGGCTGTAACCAGGTCGATGTTTGCCGTAAAAGAGAAGGGAATGGAGGCAGAGCTTTGTTTGCACAAATCCCTCCTTCTGTAGGCTGGGAGGCTAAGCTGGCAATAGGAGTATCTATTTAGCAGAGATGAAATTCAGTGAAGTTTGGTTAACATGGGTAGAGAATAACCAAGATATAATTGCAGGAAAACTGCCTTGAGGTTAATGTTGGTAACCACAGGTGAATAATCAAGCGAGTAGGAGGGAAGAACTGGTAAAAAAAGCAAGCCATATGGGTTGATACTTTGCCATACATTTATAGACATGTCAGTCTCATTAGTCACATGTTCTTTTGAACATGCCAGATGAAAATGTAGTTGAACATTTTGCTTTCAGTTATTCTTGAGTAATTCCAAAGTCTTCTCAGTTACCCAATGTAGTTATGGCAGATTTAATTTCAGCCAGATGGCAGCAGAATTTCCTTCATTTGCTCATGAAGAGATATACAAGCACCTGTCACCCCTCACTTTCTCTTGCAACCTCAGCAACAGAGGAAAGTGCTGGCGCTGGATAATGGAGAAAGATTCAGAGTAAACCTCTTTCATTGCTGACTACTGGGAAAGCATTCGTCAATTATTCACTAAGTCTGAAGGGATGGAACAGTTGTGGAAGGCTATTTTTATCCTATTAGAGAAAAACAGTTTTCTCTGGGAAGACAAAAAATAAAGTAAAAATAGGGTAATAATCATGTTTCCCCAACTATGTCCTGTAAAAGGCACCGTGAAATTGGGCGGTGGAGTGAACACTGTGTAAACTCAGGCCTGGCCTCCCTTTTAGCGACAGATTTTCCCAACAGAGGTAGACGGGAAGGTGGTACAGTTTTCAAATCTGGGAACAGCAGTCGCTGATTTTACTGGAGTTCTGGAAAGATGTAGATCAAAAAATCACAGAATGATTGAGGTGGGAGGGGACTTCTGTAGGTCATCGTGTCTGACCACCTGCTGCTGGTCTGTCTAGGGCTAGTTGCCTAGGACTATGTCCAGGCATTTTTTAAATATTGCCAAGGACAGAGATTCCACAACCTCTCTGGGAAACCTGTGCCAGTGCTCAGTCACCCTCACAGCAAAAAAGTGTTTCCTTGTGTGATACGTGATTCAGGAATTGCACTGGTTGAAGGACAGTTTCACCTCATCAAGGAGAGCAAAAACTCCTGGGCAAGGATTCCAAGGGTTTGGTTTCAGTTTGCTTTGGCACAGCTTATGGGACCCTGAGCATGTCACTTGCTCTCTCCGTCTTGGCTCTAATAATAATTCCTTTCACTTATTCTTTGTTCATTTTTAGTGAGTTACTGAGCTCAGGATGACAGGTGTCAGGGGGCAGGTCCATAAGCACAGTGGATCTCTGATCTCTGCTTACAGGTACTGAAGCCAGAAAAAGAATTAATAGACCTTCCCCTTTCCTACAGCATGTAGATATTTCCTCTCATATCCTGAGCACTCTCTAATCATCAACACTCACACCTAAACAGGATCAATATCCTCTCAGGATATTGATGTTCCTCTCAGAAGCATTTAAAATATGAACCTGAAAAGCGTATTGTATGAGGAGGTACGTGTGACACATTGAAACTTTCCAGACTGGAACTTGGGTGGTGAAAACACAGTGCAGAAATGCTAGAGTGTTTGATAGCTAATGCAGAAGATTTATTGGGAGTTGGAAGAGAGATGATATCAGCTCTGAAGCTGGGTGAGGACAGGGAAACGTAGACCTGACCCTGCCAAGAACAAAGGTAATTTGCTTTGATGAAGATGGTCTGAAAGAAAGTAGCCAGCACAGGAGGGAAAGGTAGGAGAGGCAAAGGAAATAAGAAATTGTGACTGCCTGGTTTGGGAGGTGGTTGTTTGCCTCTCACAATGGTCTCGACATTTATGATTTTAACTTCAACAGATGATCTCTGGAACTTCTAATCCCGTTTTCCTTATTTATATACCTGTCCTCTGCCTAGCTCTTCTCTTCATCTAGTAGTCATAACACCCAGTTATGACTATGTTCCGATTACACTGAGATGTAAATTATTTTTTCAAGGTGGAGTGAAGGAATTAAAAAACAACCTGGGTCATTTGTTTTAAAAATTCATTTTAATTAAGTTATTCTTATCTTGAATTCCCATACAGTCAATTACCTGTGTAAATTTTAATGCATTCTCTAAATGTAAGCTTTCTCCTCCTCACTATTATTAAAAACAGTTATTAGTTTCATAAACTTCGGCACATAATTAGCAAAAAAGTATCATAGCCTTGCTGACTCATCAGCTTCTGCATTGGTTTTATTATAGCATTAAAAAATAGAGTTTTAAGCATTTACCAACTATCTACAAATAGTGCTTTTCAGTGATACCCATTTGTGGGAGCAAACATACCGTTACTCTTGAAAACACTTGTAATGAATGCTTCCCTCATTAGCAACAGGAACTGGGAAAACTTGGCACTTTTGATCTTCAGCAGTTCACAGAAGGCTCTTCTTAGCCTTGTTTCCTAGGGAAATGAAGCTCGCACTTTTGCTGTCTGTGGGTTTAATCAGCTGGATGGAAAAGAGAACCCCCATTTGTATCATATGTGAGTGGGAAACTGCACTGTGATCTCAAGCACTTTTAGACACTGGGGCATTCGCATATGATGTGGACTGTCTGTGCCTGAGCCACAGAAAAAGCTCCCTGCTACAGGGAAGGTGGGCCTTTTTGTGAGCTCTATTGTCTGTCTGGCACTTGTCTAACTTGAGGGATATTTTGGAGTGCTCAAGAGCTTCCTTCCAGAAGTTAACAGCTGTGCGTAACCCATCTTGTCACAGCTTTGGAAAAGGCTAGGACATGCATGTGGGAGATAAAGATCCAGTCCTGCTATACTGATAGAGCTTTTAATGCCAAAGATAGTACATGAGACACAAATCCTTGGTCAAATCAATCTTTGGTGGTTCCACATACTACTTGTTTCCTTCCTGTCCTGCTTTAGCAAAATGGACAACTGGTCACAATAGCTATTCTATTCACTATTCCATGTGAGCCTGCAGGCATATCTGTACCCATTTAATAAATGAAAGAGGGTTTACATGTCTTCTGCTGAGGGGTAAAACATCCAAAACTAATGTAGACAAAGTGAACACAAAGACAATAACCAGAAAGTAACAAATGTGTGTATTTCATGGCCATGCTTCCACTCAGGGGGTGTTTACATACCTGTGGTCTCACGCTGATGAATTTGACTCCCAAATCCCACCAAAGAGCTAAGATTAAAGTTTCTTTGAAGTCTGTGAAGATTAAAGAGTCTTGTGTAACACACCCCAAAAACTTGTTGCAGTGTTACAGTTCCAGGACTTGCTGAACTTCCATTTCATTTCATGACCATTTCAGACCCCTGAGTTCACTGTCTTTGGTATTAGGCCTTGTACCTTTTTTTGTATTTTAGGGCTAAGTATCACTTGAGATTATTGTGCATCTGCATACTTAACAGCTTTCCCTTTGAGAATTTACAATTTGTTGTATCAGGGGAATTACCAGCCTTCTAAAAACATCTTGTGTATTTACTTTTGCAGAAGAAATGGAGCTTTTGAAAAGCACACAATGGGATTTTAAAAGTCTATAGGCAGCTCTATCTTACAGCTTGCCATACACAGAATATGCCATAGCAAATACATAGCAAAATATTTTCAGACCTTCCAACTGGGTCACAATCTGGCTTTCAAACAACACTATTGAGGTTGTGGGACTATTTTCAGTTTCTTCCAACAAGTATTCATCTCAGCTGAAAAGCCTTTTCCTATCATTTTCTCTTAATAGTGTTCAATAAAGGGCTGCATATCTCCTGCCATTTTTTTCCCTTCCCGTTCGTTTTTCTGGATGACTCCCAATGTATCTATACTACAAGTGCTCTAGGAACAACTTCAGCATAAACAGCTCATAGCCCTGCAGAGCTTATGCAAACTCAGTGCATTCAGATACCGTTGGCACCTATGTAAAGCACAAGCCACTTGTCCACAAAGAAAGGGAGAGGCTACTATGTCTCATGTCTTCCTGAAGTCAGAAATACACAGCAAAATCAGTGCCTCGATTCAGCCTGTCTCACATGACCCTTGTCCTAGGCCTTGTCATCCCAAGCTTCCTCTGTAGTCATTTGGAGAGAGGGAGATGGTCTCACCCACTCTCTGCACCTGAAGGATGCCCTATTAGTTGTCTCAGTATTTTAGTGCAGGCCACAGAGTTCTTTTCACAGTGACCCAGCATTCCTCCTCTTACTTCAGTGTCTTTACCACAAGGCTTTATATTGATTCGCTGTCATGGGTTTTCTTTTTTGAGCCTCTCAGCCTCATTGTTAGTTCTCGGGCTCTCTCAATATGGCTTTAGAGGCTCCAGGTTGTTTATTGACGTGTATGTTGAGGTTTTCTTCCCTCCTGCCTAGTATGTGATCAAAGCAATCAATAAGTGAGTGCTGTTATTATATTTCCAAACTCTTTGAGAATCTGTTACAGAGAAGCCATTGCCTGCTTAATTGATGAAAGCAAAGCTAAAAAGAGACTCTTTGGTGGCACATATAGACACTTGAGAAGTGGAAAAAGGAAGAGGCTTATCCCCTCTTCCTCATGACCTTGAAGTATGACTTGAAAGGCTTCTGTTCTATGGCAACCTTTTTTTCTAGAGATCTCTGACTTACCTACGTTCACAGCTGCTCCACTATACTCCAAGTTGGCAGGGTAAGCAAAGTACAATATCCTCTGCATTGTTTTTTCTTCAGTGCTCTTTCATTGGCCACCAAAAGTTTGAGATTACTCATATAGTTATATGTTCTCTGGAAAGAGCTGAAATTCTTGCAAAAATTACACAATTAAATAGCCACACACAGCTAAATTATTGCTTAATATTTTAGGAATTAGGAGTTCAAAAGTACCTGATTTGCATTATTTATAATTGCAACAGCCAGCTTATAGTATTTTTTCTTGTGTCATACTTGACTTCTTAGGCTTTCAGAAGACCTTGATCACTCTGAAAATAATCCCAGCAAAGCTTTTTCTTTATAAATCTATGGATTTTAGATCAACTCTGAAGTGTAATTAACTTGGGAAAAAGCCCACCCACCTGATTGACAGTTCTTAGCTAGTACAGCAGAAACTCGTTATATATGTCTTCTGATTCCTTTATTGTATCTGTGGCATTACTCAGGGTCTCAGAGCTGGACTCAATTCTCAGTCATTCAGCTTTGATTTCCCATCTTATCGTGGCAAATGCTTTGCCTGTAAAAGTGCACTATTAAGACATTTTGTAGGTACAGACATGGGGTAAATCCATCCTAACTGAACTTCACTGATCCCAACACTTTTACCTCTGATGTGAAATTGCCTCAGAGCAGAATGAGCAGGTTGGGGGGGGATTTCATTACAATATCTCAGTGATGCATATTGCCCAGACCTATCTTCTCAATATTTTCTTAAAAATTGAACTTACCATACAGTGATCTCTCAGGAATGTTAAACTTTAAGCCCATGACAGTTGAAATCTACAGGGCTGCTCATGGGCATAAGTGCTTCTGCGGGATCATGGCCTCTGGGGGGGTGCTGCCAGGGTTACTTGATGGAGATTAATAGCAAAGAGCCCTAGAGGCCAAATTAATTTTCCTCATGGAGTATAGGAGGCAACATTGTAGCTTATATTTTTCTGTATGATATGCTATTGAATAAAACAATTTGTCCTGCCAAAGCTCCAAATGGCTGTCAGAAAAGTCGCATTACATTTATTTTTAGCCTGTTTTCCTGAGGAAATATGGCTTCTTTGATCATGCTGTATTTGTGAGCGTGTGTGAAACAATATGTGTATAACTACTTAAATGTCTGATTTTGTCCCTCTTCCACCATAATGTTGAGCTGACTGGGCAATTTCAACCACATTTTTGACAGAAGGACAGAGGTCTCAAGGAAATTATTTTCTACACTGTGAAAATAGAAAGGCAGGTAAAACCAAGAGACCTATTTAATTTCCTCCCATGAGAGAGAGGCTATAGCATGAGCTCATTGCTTATTAGACATCTGAGAGTGCACATTGTTCCAACTGATGGCATAAATCCATATGAAGGTAAGTTTCTTTCTTTCTGCTGGTTGTCAGTCTACTGTTTTTATTCTCAGTTGTTGTTCTTTCCCTCTTCCAAGAACCATATGATTTTCTGGAGTCCTTTCTTACACTGCTTTAACAGGTCACACCTCTCCTTTAATAACAATTTGCAACCAAGAGTAGGAAGGTCCCTGGACAGGGCATTAAAATGAGAATTATAAAATTTGGCTTGGCCATGAATCTGCTGACAGATCATAAGCAAAGGACTTCTCTCTGTACCTGTTTCCTCTTCACAGTTTACTGTCTTTACAATATTGTCTCTTTAGAAAGAAGGAAACTCTTTACCCTGTAGACAGAGTAGTCTGGCTCTGTCTGATTTAGGTTCTCTGTGTGCTCCCAAAATGAAATTTATAATCATCCAAGGACATTTTTCTATGTGGCCAAGGGATCCTTTTTTTTTTTTTAAAATTTGGAAGAGTAGTTCATATTTACGCTTTGCCATTCCTGCTTGCTATACAGCTGGAAAGGTTTACCTTTGAAATATATGAATTTGAGATGGGAGTGGATCTTCCTTTTGCACTGAAGCAGTTTGCTCCCCAGCTCAGTGTAACTGATAGTGCAAAATGGTACAGTTAAAATTAAAACATGCCTCCAGTGAGTTCCAGTAGGATATAAACTTATCAAAATATGTACTCTGAAAGGCACCAGAGCACACATCTTAAAGACCTTTGTTAGATTCGGAGTGATATTTAAGCACTTTGAGATCTGTGTGCTGTTCTTCACTACATTTTCCTAGTGGAATACCCCCAAGAGTGGTCTTCATGGGGCTAAACTTATCAGCCTCTGCACACAGCAGTGAGCCTTCCCAGCAGCAGAGTGGATACCTTGTGCCTTCTAATGTAGCCAGCTAAAGGAGAATTTATGGAAAGAAGCAGGCTAAACCTCTTAAATCTGAACTACTACATGTGAACTGAGAATATAAAATAGAAGCAGCGACCCCCAAATGATTCTGTGTTCTAACATACATTATTTTTCTTCAGAGGCTGAATGGAAGAAGGTAAAAATACAGATGCTTCAAATGAGAAAATGAGATGTCACTCTTGATATGAAACCTTATATAAAATGGAATTTCTGTCTCACAAGAGATTGATATTTTGACACTTGGTCCTGAGTCAGGAAAAAATGAAAATGAAATAGCAAAATTTTTCATAGGGATAAAAAGTTATATGGAAAAGTGGAGTTTGGAAATGTCAAATGGCTTGCTTCATTTCATGCTGATAATAATATTCTCACCATACTGTGCTGCTCTAGTCTATAGGAATGATAGTTCTACATCACTCAAACATGCTTTCCTAAAGGCTTTCTTGCTTATCCCAAGTTCATCTGTGAAGATCTTTGGTCTTTCATTTGGCTAAGTATCATGGGACCGGGTATGCCCAGCTGTGACTGATCAGTGACTCAGATGCTAATATTCTCTTGGTCTCCTGATCCCCAGGGGAACAAATAATTCCTCCAAAGTAATTTTTCCTGGGGATAATACTCAGTCAGGTATTAGGAAAGACATGGAATAAACAGAATTTTCTTAACCAATCTTATTTAGCTCATGCAAATATTCAAAGTAAGGCCACACTGCCCGTTTGTCTTCTTCCTAACAGTGGAAACGTGATTCCTTTTTCATGGATCATGGGGGCATTTACACCCTCCAGCTGGGCTGTAATACCTTTCTCTTGACATATTTGTTAATGAAGAAGATTAATCACCAGTGGTATGACCTAGAGTGTGTTGAAAAACACAGCCCCTGCACATTTGTTTGAACTTGCAGGTTGCTTTTCTTCATTTTGATTTGCAGTCCTCTGCAAACATTTTCTGTAAACACCTACATCACTGAGCTTCCTTAGTAAAAATCAACTAGCCAAGTATATAAATAAAGAATATAAAGTATGTAGAACAATTAATTTACCTCAGATAGCCAGTGATGCCTAGGAAAAAACAAAGTTTCTGTTTGAGTCCTCCTAGATCATGCGCAGGAAATTACCTCATGTTACTTATATTGGCAGCTGGCTTTTCAGAATTGAAAAACTGCTCCATGTCCTATACAAATGGCCACAACTGGATCAAGTGCCAGTCATTATTGTTTATGCACCAGTGTCTTCTCTGCAAACAAATGTGGGTTCTTTTTTCCTCTGCAAACTCCAAAGAACTCCGACTCTGGCAAGATGTTTATTTTATTCAGCACTCGGAAGACAAAGAAATTTGTTTATTTCACCCTACGCTTGTGGGTGAAAATGTTGTTTCCATTTAGGAGAGTGATGCAAGCCAAAGCAAATGGGTGCTCTTAAAAACAAAATAGAAAAAGAAAAAAGTTCTTGTAAAAATCAGTAATACAGAAAAAGGCTAATTTTCAGAAGTAAAAAGTTTACCTGAGCTGCTTCTCATGACCGCTGTGTAAGCTGTATAACTGGTGATCTTAAGTAAAATTTGCTTTGCAGTACAGTTCAGTCAAATGTGTAGAAATAAGAATTTCCATGCCTTGGGTAAAAAGCAACATAGATTACAGCTTTACACAACACCTCTTATTTTATGCATGGTATTAAGGAAGGAGCTCTATATAGACCCTAAGGAGACATGGATAAGCATATTTTAAGATGAAGTTCTTAATCAATATCCTGTGATAGTTTATTATTAGCAGGTGCAGAGAAACACAATGACATGATAGTTTGGGCACTTCCAATTATTGAAAGTAAGTCTGAGCATCTGGCCTTGATCTTTCTCACCCAGCAATTAATTTAATTAGAAGTAGACCTGTCATGATCTTTTTTATTGATTGTATTTTAAAGCATTTTAGCAGTAATTATTTTTTCCTGTGGGCCTACTCAGGCAATTACAATGTAAGAAGCAGAACTTATTTGCATACTGCTTGTTAAAATATTGTTGCAATATTTTAGGACAAGAGCTTGATCTAAGCCTTGGTGTATATATTTCTCCAAAAACATACTGAAAAACCAGCTGGTGAACAACGGCAAAATCCTGGAGGACTCTGAGTATCCCACACACATTTGTAGTGCAGTTGTATAACTGCAAGTGCAAAACTAGCAACAAGTTTTAAGGGAAATCTGATCTGGACAATAGCACGTACAAAAACAAGGCCAGATGTTACTAGCTAGACAGGTTTCTTAGTGAGGTCAGAGTCAGTATATGTTTCTCATATCTTAACCTCGTTGGTGCAATGTTCGTCATTAACTTATTTATTACGGTTTATTTTTAATGCAATATAGAGTGCTTTTACTTTCCATGGAAGTAAATACCACATCTCTGATTCCGGCAATTTTTCTGATTCCACCTGTCCTACAGTCCTGTGTTTTCACAGGTATGTCTGTGCTGCTTCTTTTGTTCTTTTGGGGAAAGAACCACTTCAGAGTTTCTTTTCAATTAGCATGTTGTTTTTCTTTCATTCGTCCAGTCATGGATCATTTCTCTGTATTACATTATCTGACGGAGTTTACTGTTCAATTTCCAGGCTTCTCTCTCTCAAAAAAGTTCTTGTTATCTCATTGTGGTTGAAATTCTGAGGAAAAAACCCCAAAACTAAACTAAACCCCACTACCTGTTCCATTGGGAAATTAAAAAGATATGGTTTGATTGGGGTCATTAGATCATTTGGGCTTTTTGTTTTCTGTGGAGATGGGAAAAATTTTGGTTTTATTAATGTTAAAATCTCTGCAAACAAAGTTTTCAAAAGTGCCACGTTCACTGCATTGCCATCTTCCACCCAAGAAGGGGGAACATCCTTTTCATATATGTTGTGCTAGATGTTAAACAAGGCATTATAAGCAATTGAACTCTTCAGGTTTTTTTTAAGGGCAGCCTGCAATGAGACTGCACAGTGTTTTCATGGGGTGTGTGTACTATCTACCATCTTTCTGAGTAAAAAAATGTGACTGAAAGCAGGTCAGTGCTTCCTGGAATACTTCCAGGTCCATGCAGTCCAGGAAAAGACTGAAAACTGCCAAGCTATGAAGTACTGATGCTTCTTTAAACACCACTAGGTAGGCGGCTTTCAACCTCCGGTGCACACGTTCACCTGAACAGGACAAGTTTGTGTGGCAGATTCACGAGTGGTGTAATTGCACATCATATTTCTGGTAGCAGTTAAATCTTTCTTGCCACATAAGCAAAATCATTATTATTTCCTACTTGTAGGATAAAGAAGATGAACAACATATATATATCAGTGTAAATTTACAAGTCCTGATCAATAACTCTTCCCTATGCTGAAGATAACTCTTTTGTTAGTCCTACCTTTTTTATATTAATTTAGCAAGTCTTCGAGGGGAAGGAGCAGATATTACAAGGGGTACATTGCCAGCTATATTTGTGCCTCTTTATAGGAAGTAACAGTTATTTTCATTTGGCTTTTTTCTACACATGGTTTCAGTCTTTGGCACCAGAGTTAATTCCTTACACGTAATATTTGTTGCTTTTTATAAAAGACTGCTTTATAAAGCAGGAAAAGGGCTTCTAATCTGAGAACAACTGTTGATTTATGTCTATTTTCAAATCTTTCTATAGAAACTAAACCAAAAATTAAAATATTTATGAAAGGCGGATTTGTTACTCTGATCATCCCTACACTAGCTTGATTAATCCCAATGATAATAATTTGAAGAGATTTTGATAGAACAAAGAGTTAGAGTTAAGTTAATGATTCTGTTGACATTCAGTTCTAATTTACATTTAGTGATTACATTAATATGAAAAAAAACCCACAACAACCCAAACAGGAGCACCTGTGATATATACCAGCTGAACTGCAGGAAAAGTAATTCTATCAGTGCCTTGAAAGATGATCCTAAAGTTGCCAGAGTTTTGCATCCTGCAATCTGACTTGCATTCCTGCTTGTTCAAAGGTGCACTGAGGTAGTGGGACATTGCAAAGGCTTCACGCTAAGCCGAGCGTGGCCCGGCGATAGATTTTCCCCTGTAATTGGATGTTTAAATCCAATTCGGCTTTTGAGAAATCTTTAGAAAGGTGCCACCAGCTGGTCACAGGAGGTCATTGCAGTCTAGAGGTCATCTAGATTGAAATCCGTGTTCTGTGCAACTCAGAACAACGATTTACACGTAGTTTATTCCCCATCGAACCCGAGTGTCCTCGTCACCACCTGTAAAAAACAACAGCAACTGGTTATATTTTGAACATGTGTGTAATAAGAAAACTTTCCTTACAGACAAGGTCAAGAGGTTAGTCACTTTTGTAACAACGACTCTGAGGCACTGTTTCAAAATAAAAAGGGTGTCGTTTTTTAGCCAAGAGTTTGTTTCTCACTGAAAAAAGACAACCCCAGTCATCTTTTTAATCAATTCTAACTCTGAGGTTTTGAAATTACTGTTCATTTGATGAAGAAACTTCATTGGCAAATGGAACAAATGCAACTTCTGCTAATTCTTTTACTATCTCCTCTTTGACGGCACTTATTATGGTTCACATTTAATTTTAGCCAGCTCACCTGCTCTAGCTGGCAATGCCCTGGTATTGTGTACTTTCCATGGAGAATAAGGATACACGTGTGCAGCCATTCTATTCTAGAGAGCTAGAGCACGAGGCAACTCTGCCATTTTTGCGAAGAAGGTTCAGAGGTCAACAATTCAGCCCTGGATGTCAGTGACAAAATGCTTGGCGTTTCACTGATGCCATTCATTCAGACAAAGGCAATCTTTCCACCAGCTTTAATTAATTAATACTCCTTGCAATTAATCATTGTTAATCTTCTCTGTTAATGAATTAGCAATCATTATGAGGTGCAAAAGCTTGCTGAATTACTGCAAGTTTTAAATGATTTTATGTGGGAAAAGGAAACTATATTTTAGTATAAACCATTCTTGTCTTTTCTGGTAAGCACAATGGATGTTTATCAAAGTGGCAAGATGGACACACAGGACAGGAAGACTCCCCCAGGATCCCTGCCTTACCTACCTTCAAATCTCTGCTTAAAACTCTCTTTTGTGACAGGGTCACAGTAGTTTGGCTGCTAGTATGCTGCTTTCTCACCAGTGCGCTTGAGACTAGCTGTGTATGTCAGTTCTGGTCACTTTTACTTAGACTGCAAGCCCTTTGGCATAGGGAATGGCTTGTGTGGTGTGGGTTTTTTACAGCCTGTAGCACGACAGGATTTGATCCAAGCTGAGAACAAAGAAATTTTATGGCTTTGTCTAGGCTACAGGAGCTAGGAGTGCTTCCCAGGGCTCCTGGGACTGGGTGAATACTTTGATGCATCCAAGCTTTGTCTTTTGCCAACATTTGAGGAATGCATCATCCCCCTGGGAGGGAAAACCAATTAGTCTGCAATGGCATGTTCTGGTCTAGATGATCAGAGGACTGAGATATGAATAAGCTGGAGGATGTATCTACTTAGAATACCTTACGCAAAGATCATCATTAAATTATAATGATACCATTGAAGTTAAGTATTATTAAGCATTCAGCAAAACATAACTTTTCAAGAAAACAAACATCATTATAGAATGATAAAAAATAAAGAAGCCAGCATTCATATTTGATTAATTATATTATTTGATTTTATGAGAATTGCTTGTATGAGAAACCTAATAATTTGAGTCTTAGAATGGAGAGCCACGTTACTTGCACTAATATATCCAGTATTACTCAATACCATGGTGAATAAATAGCATTTTAAAGAGACATAGCAAGAAAATAATAGTAATACATTTAAAAACCGCATGCATTGGCCGCATCTGAAAGAGCAAGTCGTCACTTTCAGCTGCATGGATTTCATCCAAAGCCCACTGGAGTGAATGGAAAGACTGCCATTGACTTTACCGAGTTCTGGGTCAGGCAGTGTTGCTCGAAATCCTAGACCATTGATTTAAATTAAAAATGTGTGTCTTCTCTGCTACACAGATTCTTCAACAGGGAAAAAATAAAATCAATCAACCAAAGGCAAAAACGTATATTTGTTTTGAACTTGTGCTCTTTAATTACCCCTGAGTATTTCTTGAACCGATCATTTTCATTTTATGTGTGTTTCAAGCCTGGTACTTTCATAGACATAAGCAAGACGGATGTTAAGTAGTTTACAGAACATACAGGAGCACAAGGACATCCTTTCCATGATCTACGCCCCTCCTGTGCTATTGTTTGAAAACAAACACAGAGAGCGCATCTTCTGACCGAAAGAGGATGCATCCAACATGTTCCTCTTGTTTTAATGTGCTGGATCACCTTGTGCAGGCTATGACATTGTTGTCTGAACCCCAGACTATCATCCTTGTTACTTCATAGCATCTGAATTTGCCAACCCAAACAGAGACTGTCAGGGGGGAATCTCTCTCCCCCTTCTCCTCTCTCTCTGTATGTCAGAGCCCCGTACCTTCTTTGCCCTGACTGGGGAGTCTGTTGTCCTGCAGGAATTGGAAGCACCTTCCCAAATCTCCCGAGTGTTCTGACAATTTATTCTCTTTGTGGAGGGCCTGATAAAATGCCTGTGGGGAATTTTCCTGAGCTTTGAGCTGCAGTGAGGGGTAAGGCTATTTTGGTGAGGTCTCTGACTTTCCTGCTGGAAATGACAAGAGTAGGACCCTGCTCTTTCCCTGCAGCTTGGCTAAGGAAGGAAGGAGATGGGATGGTTTCTGTGCTCAGCCAGCTGCCTGCTACTCCAGCACCCAGCTGCAAAGTCCTGGCTGAACTGGAGTGCTTCTAGACAAGTGAAGACGTAGGATTTAACCACTTGAAGGAAATCATAGAATGGTTTGGGTGAGGTGCTCGGGCCAATAGGTGGGGTTTTAGAGTGGAAGGGTGGCTCTTAGGTTTTAGAGTGGCTATTAGAAAATAAAATGGGGAAGAGGGAAGAGAAAGGTTTACAGTCCATCTCACTGCTTCCTGCCTGTGTATCCAGAAAAACTAAGTATTTTCAGCAGCCACAAGATTCATCCAAGACAAAGCCATTCATGTGGATTAGTGTCAGCTTTTGAGAAGGAACAACTGGCTAGTTCTACTTTACAGTGTGAGTTAGGGAAGGGCATTTACAGTGTCTCTCTCTTTTTGCTATTGCACTTGCACAGACACACTCATAGACCATTTTCTGGTTTTATATCTGGTCAGATTTCCCATTAACACACTAGTTGTGCACTTTTTTTTTCACATTTCCAGCAGTGCTGGCAGTAATGCACTGGCTGGTAGGCAGAGGAAGACTAACAGCATGCCTTACAATAGACTTAGAGAAAGTGTGCGGCATTCGAATTGCAGTGACTACGTGGTCTTCATGGGCTAGGGACTGTATTTGTCCTCTGCTTCCTCCTGTAACAGCTCCTGCTGCATCCCTCGGGGTGCTGAGTAAATCACAATTTTAGGAATTGCACTCCTATTGCTCCAGAATTGTTCCCTGGGCTTTGTACCGTGATGTGAACTCCAACAGAATTCAGAGGAGCGGAGGAAAGGAGTTAACCTTGAACCTCTCCTAAATGTCTTGCTCGTTCTCTAAGTGTACAATTTTCTGCTTCCCTTCCCAAAGGTTCTTCGTTTACAATTACATAATTGATAGCTTAACCTTCTGTCCCCTCAGACCATTTTAAAATCCAATATAAATAACACCTCAGAAACAACCTCCTGTGGCCTTTTACTCTTGGCAGCAGAAACTGGGTGTGGGCTGCTTTAGCTTTACTTACCATGTCAAAGTGGTTCTTTTGTTTTATAAACTGTTCTTAAAATCTCTGGCCATCCATTTAAGCGCCTAGCTTCCAATTCCCTGGACGTGGGGTTCCTTTCAGCACTCATGTTCTCTTTCAGATTTCATTTTCCATGAGAAGCATAGTGAGTAATCCTGCAGGGGGAAAATGACATGGACAATTTTCAGGGTTTTTGCTTGCTTATAGCTTGGTTGTCTGATTAGCTTTTAAATGTATTTTGTTTGAAGGGGGAGACAGTTAAAAATGATCCATAGGGGTTCAATTGCTCTGGCTTATATCTGGAATTTCTTTTCTTTTTTATATTTTGCAACACTTGGGACCGTACTAGAATGCTACAGAGAAAGAACACTTTTACTAAAATATGAACACTATACAGACACTACAAAGCAACAGATTCTTTTATTAAAATAAAGGCAACACCTTCACGTAATAGGCTTGCTTATAATCTATTAAAGGGCTCACAGGTCTGTAGAAGGGACAGGTTCTTGTCCTTGGAGGTTACTGTGAAAAGAAACATAGGTGGTTCAATAGGATCTCCAAGACACTGTACAACAAGATAGATGTATTAAGAGATACTTCACCATAGGAGGCTGAGGCACTGCAAAAGACCTCAAAAGAGAACATGATCTTCTACAGAGCAAGCTGTTTAATACAGGGAGACAGCTGCAGAAGCCTGAGTGCCTGTGAAGGATGACTTAAGAAAGGAGAATATCCATCTTGTTTACTCTTTTTCACTTGCTCAGTTTGCTGGAATTTGATGTCCCTTTCCTTCCTGGCCCACAATGCTCTGCAAAGCTTATTTGTGGCATTCCTTTGGCTTTAACAAAAAAAAACTGTTTTCACTGCTTGGAAGGTTTCACACTTTGAGTCATTTCCCTCCCCTGCTCCACTGCTGCTGTCTTCTCCCCCTCTGTGCAGGGTAGTACATGAGTAGGTGAAACCGTTGATGAATTGTAGCAGAAGGTTGAAATGTAGGTATCACTAGTTTGTAATCTCTTGAGCAGCATTTGATTGAACACTCCATATATGCTTGTCCTGGATGTCATCAGAGAGTTTGTAAAAGCTTTCTTGCAGGCCTCTTGACACCGTAATCATGGTTTATATGCTTGGATTGTTGGTAACCTCTTGAAATTAGTAGTGAATAAATTCATTACGGTCCCATATTGGGGGGAAAGTGGGGAGGGAAGGACTGATTTATGTATTCTCAATGAAGCCCTTTTAATACCACAACACAAGCTGTCTGAGATGTTATTAAATTAGATATACTGCAAAGCTCTGAGTCAGAGCCTCAACTTCAGCTTTGTAGTGTGCCATGCTCTGTTAGCTTGGAAAGATGCTTTAGATTCCTTTTTGTGTGTTTTCTGTATCCAAATCTGTCTTCACTTTCAAAGTCAGATTTTCCCCTTCTTATTCCCTGTTTCTGTGAATCATTTTGGTTACTTGTGAATCTGTTGTATAGGCTCCACAATTGCAAGAGTTATATCTAGTAGCTTAACCTTTCAAAGCCATTCTACAATCTTTGCTAATTGGAAAATACGATATTTGGCATAAAATACTACTTTCAAACCAGGCTGAAGATCAGTCTTATTTATCAGTGTGGAGATAGTAACATGTTTTCAGCCTGCATAAATGTGGAAAAGAAAAACTCCCAGCGCCTTCAATGCCAAACTGTCATTTCGGGAAAGAAGAGAACAGAGAAAAGATTGCTTTAACTTGATATATGCAGGATCTAGGCTAAATTTACTATTTGCTACGCACTACACACATTTCATATACGGAAATAAAAAGCATTACATACAGGTTTCTTTGATCTGCCATATTGCACAAGCATTGTTACCATCTTGTGTGTCCCAAGGGAAAAAGAGAAATTCAGTGACGAACCAGAAAAAGAAAACACCAAAAAGGAAAAGAGAAAAGCTGGGACTAAGTATATGTTTTGTACTCTATTCTTAAAATTTCAGTGAGAACTATTCTTTGTCTTACAATGTATTCAGAGAGGAAATTCAGGAATTAAGTATTCATTACTGCTTTTAATGATTAACATGGGTTTTTTAGGGAAAAAAAATCTATTCTTTTGTCATGAAATCCAGATTCTGAATTAGCTATAACGCATGCCCAAATAATGAATCTTCTGTGAATGTATCTTAGACCAAGGAAAGCAATAGACTCAGTTTGGTGAAGGCCTGTGATGATGTGGGGATTCTGACAATGTGCAGCTTACAAATTCCCATACCTACCGGAGACTCCATAACTGACAGACTGCCAAACTCCACTGTGAAAGCAGAGCTCACTTCACTTCACTGCTGTCTGTCGTGAGCCACAGTGTATAGGCACTGGCACCAGGCAGTTTTGTATCTGGCACAAGGCTGACCACAGACAATTGTTAAAATCTGTTTGTCGTCCATTTAGATGCAGTGCTGCCATTGGGTAAAGATCAGTTTGTTGCCAAAGTCAGGACACAGATTCTCCTTCTATTTTTTTCCCCTCCTTTTTTTTTTTTTTTGTTTTTAGTCTGAGGTTGAATATTAAGAGACTAGCTTGCTGTATCCTATGGAGAAGATGCGGAAAAGGGGAACATGAAGCTCCTGAAACTTTTCTGCTAGAAGAATCCTTAGGAAAAGTGGGGATACTTTTGAATTATTCTTTCCAAGCCAGTTAATTTTTTTACTGGTTAAAGACTAGAGATAATGCTTTCTGAAGCTCTTAACAAAATCTTCAAGTGCCATGCATCCTTGAGACAGCAAAATGGAGACTCATAATTCTTCATGGCCTTTTCCTCCCTTCCCTCTGTCTGATTTCCCACAGGGGAACTTTGTGAAGAGCTGTCCTTAATGCACTGGGAAGTCTGAAGACCTTCTCACCTTAGATTTTGATGGTCCATATCCAAGGAAAGGCAAGTGGTAAGGACTTTTGGCCAAGAAAGCATACTGGGAAAGACCTAGGGAAGTCAGGCAAACACCAGATACTGTAATGGTGAACGTCCAGCATGAGGAGAGACAAGAAGATTCGTTCTGTAGGCAGAGAATGCTTGGGAAAACTTTGTTCTTCTGAAGGCCTGTAAAATGGTATGGAAAATATAATTTTAAGACCTTCGTTTTATTATTTTTAATAACATTAGGGTATTACTCATGAAAAAAGCTTTACAGTAACCAAAGGCTTGCCCATTAACTTCCTCTGTGCTGAGTACTATTTATATAGGCTGCCAGTTCTAAACACCCTTGTCATAGTTTAATCCCAGCTGGCAACTAAGCACCACACAGCTGCTCACTTACTTCATCCCCTGATGGGATGGGGGAGAAAATTGGAAGGGTAAAAGTGAGAAAACTCATGGGTTAAGATAAAAAGAGTTTAATAGGTAAAGCAAAAGCTGTGCACGGAAGCAAAGCAAAATAAGGTGTTAATTCACTTCTTCCCATTGGCAGGCAAGTGTTCAGCCATCTCCAGGAAAGCAGGGCTCCATCACACCTAACGGTTACTTGGGAAGACAAACACCACTCTGAAGGTCCTCCCTTTCCTTCTTCCCCGAGCTTTTATTGCTGAGCATGACGTCATATGGTATGGGACATCCCTGTGGTCAGTTGGGGTCAGCTGTCCCAGCTGTGTCCCTTCTCAACTTGTTCTGCGCCCCCAGCCCACTTGCTGGTGGGGTGGTGTGAGAAGCAGAAAAGGCCCTGACTCTTTGTAAACACTGCTCAGCAATAACTAAAACATCCCTGTACTATATCACCACTGTTTCCAGCACAAATCCAAAATATAGCCCCATACCAACTACTAAGGAGCGAATTAACTTTGTTCCAGCCAAAACCAGCACAACACTTCAGGATGTAGAAATAAGTGGGGACCAGAAGGGCAAATTGTCCAGCTGCAGCCATACCAGTAAACTGTGTTTTGTACCAATGTTAGGAAACTATCCCCTATGACGGAACCAAACTGTACCAGTAAAACTACTGTTTTACCATTGTATCCTTGACTAGTGCCAACTAAACTGTGCTTGTCCAATATCATATCTATTCAGCTGTCTATCTGCAAAGCTTTGTTTACACACATCTTTCACGTCTACTTGATTTTGGAAAGACTCAGTGGGTATCGAGGGATGTCTTGAGAATATGAAGCTAAGCAAAGAGATGATAAATTAATATGAGCTTTCCACAGAGTTACCGAGATCTCCCTGCTACCCTGGACATTTCGGTGGGTAACTGTGGATTTTGGTTTGGGTCAATAAAAAATAGGATGCTCTGCTTCCAAAGCATATCAGACCTCATGTTTTCCTTGCTCATACCACAGAGGTTCAAGGGTTAATATTATGCCATCAATCTGATGGAATAGTAGCTGTGCTAAGCAGTTGAGCTGAGAGGAGAATTGTGCTAAAAACACCAGTCCCTCCTGAAACAGTGGGGACTGGTTAAAAATCCCCAACCCGCAGAAAGACGTGAGGATGGGTTGTGTGCCTTTACAAGTTTCCCTGTGGCTAATGTTCCTGGGAGGTTTTGGCTTGCAAGTTTGCAGAACAAGAAGAACATGATTACTGGTAATTAACCACTTTCACTTCCATAAGTGATATAATTGATACGATTCTGTAGAATAAGGCATGGCAACTGGAAAATGATCTCTTTTAACTCTTTACTAAGTATAGAGTTCATGTTCTTTAATGAGTTAACTTTGGGAGTCTGCCTGGTTGTAATGCTATGCTGATGCCTTGCTGTTCTAGCTGCACTGTGTATAAAGACATACGGCTAAGACCACATAGTGAGCCCAGTTAGATAAACGTAAATCCTGAGTGATTCTATTGATTTCATGACATAGTGATTTCAATGTTGTTATTTACCGTACTTCAGATTTACACCAAATGACATAAAAACCCTTCTTTTAAGGACAGAAGGTAATATTTCAGCTGAAGTAGAAACTATGCAAGCTTTTGATTTATTTATTTTGCCATATGGAATACTAAAACAAAAAATATAAAGACCTGTCACTGTTTTACCCAATAGATTCATGTTTAAAATTCACTCTATAGTAAAATATTAGGAACTGTTAGGACTCAGGTTTTACACCAGAGTAATTCCAATATTTCAAATAAAGTTACTCCATATTTATCATATTGGAAAAGCAGTAAGAATCTGGTCTGGAAACTCAGTGTTTCAAGCCAAAGAAAGAAGAAATGCTTTGTGCTTTTCATGGTACTTTTATACTGATAGATTATTTTTTTTCTCAAGGCTAAATAGCGTATGCAGAAGCAATAAGAGCTTTTAAAATTTTGAGTGGAACTCAATTTAGGTCTTTCCACTACATAACTTTATGCAATTGTTGTGATGGTTTATATAGTCACAGGCTGTAGATTCAAAAGAAGTGAAAAGCAAAATACCTATGCTTCCAAGCAACTAAATACACTGCAATGCAGACCTTATTTAATCTTCCTGCTGTCTAACAATGCCATACTGAGGGATCAGGTCCCTTAGGGAACATTGGGAAAATTAAAAAACAGGGAGAAGGAAAAGAGATTTCATTCTGGTAACAGATAAAATAAATAAATAAATAAATAAATGATGTTTTATTACAAACAAAAAAGTCTGTTTTCTCTTAAAAGTAGTTATTCGAAACCCAATAATCACCTGTAAGTAAAACTCTACATTATTTTTTCAGAACACAGAATTTTTTATTGAAAATTATTTCTTATTAAGAAACCGCTGTTTTTCTATTTAAAATAAA
The DNA here is from genome assembly GCA_013396915.1 of Stercorarius parasiticus. Classification (NCBI taxonomy): domain Eukaryota; kingdom Metazoa; phylum Chordata; class Aves; order Charadriiformes; family Stercorariidae; genus Stercorarius; species Stercorarius parasiticus. Next base: position 107,417 of record VWZL01005857.1, read on the forward strand.
AAAGAGAACTAATAAGTAAAGTCTAGACCAAAAGCAATTATAAATTCCTACCTGAAACAAAAATAGGAGTAATTTTCCAACTAGCTGTAATCCCGAAGGAGATATCAGATAAACCTCTTTCAGTTTAACTGAACAATCTTTGTGATTCTGATTTATAGTCAGTCTTTTACAGACTGGTCCATATCACCATCATTTTAACTTCAGAAAAATGTATGCCGTGTAAGAATTGCCACTGACTACCAAGAGGGACAGGAAAGACACCAGAAAGTGAAATTAAATGTCACAATTTGGGTCTTTATTCCACCCCTAACTGTGCTCGTGATTTGAATAAACCTGTAATTCAGACTGTCCTGAGCAAAGCAGAGTGCTTCTGAGAAGAGTGAGGTGCTTAAAAAGGAAAATCGATGTATTGTCAGGAGTTGTTGCTTTTGGTTCCCTTGCTGAAACTTACTGTGCGTTGCTTTCTACCCATTTTTCTTGTAGCTGGGAAGCGTGCTAGGGCATCTTCATTAGGTGTCAATACAACTGACTTAAAACTTCTACCTAAGCTAAAGGTCTTTGGTGACTGGCAAGCTCAGTTGCTTGTAAGAATTGCTTCTTCACCCATTTAAATAAAAATTGTCTAAATTTTCCACAGTACTTTAAGCAGCAGGTCCTTGCTAACCTCAGTTATTTTTTGCCTGAGACAAGTTAGGAGAATTCACATGAGTGGTTCATCAGGCAGAAGTAAGGAGAGTGAAAAACTGTGCCGCACAGCTGGAGGGAGGTAAGGTCAGTAATTTGTTCAGCTGGAAGAAAGACAGTGGGAAAGGAGGTGTGAGCAGACCTGCAACACTCACGGAGGACAACTGGAAGGCTGGATGTGAAGCACTTTGGGATTCAAAGTATCATTGATGGCAGCTACTCTTCAAAAAGCACTCGGGTATACTGGCACCAGTATAGCAGCATCCACTTGTGTGCAGCCTTATTTGGGAATGGGTTTGATTTTTGCTGGGAAGGGGATTAAAGAGTCCTGCTCTAGTAGTCCTGAATGGCCATCCCCGTAATCTTATTCCATGTGATTCTCCAAGAATCAGGCCTGTCAGTCTGACCTTGGTGCTGGGGAAGGTAATGGAGCAGATCATATTGAGCGCAATCATGTGGCACATAGAGGACAAACAGGTGATCAGGCCCAGCCAGCATGGGTTTGTGAAAGGCAGATGCTGCTTGAATAACCTGATCTCCTTCTATGATAGGTGACCCGCTTAGTGGAGGAGGAAAACGCTGTGGATGTTGTCTACCTAGACTTCAGTAAAGCATTTGACACCATTTCCCACAGCATTCTCCTGGAAAAACTGGCTGCTCCTGGCTTGGACAGGTGTACCTTTCGCTGGGTTAAAAACTGGCTGGATAGCTGGGCCCAACGAGTTGTAGCAAATGGATTTAAATCCAGTTGGTGGCCAGTTACAAGTGTTCCCCAGGGCTCAGTATTGGTGCCTGTTCTGTTTAATATCTTCATCAATGATCTGGATGAGGGGATCAAGTGATCCTCATTAAGTTTGTAGACAACACCAAGTTGGATGGGTGTGTTGGTCTGCTTGAGGGTAGGATGGCATTACAGAGGGATCTGGACAGGCTGGATCGATGGGCCGAGACCAACTGCATGAGGTTCAACAAGGCCAAGTGCTGGGTCCTGCACTTGGGTCACAACAACCCCATGCAGCGCTACAGGCTTGGGGAAGAGTGGCTGGAAAGCTGCATGGAGGAAAAGGATCTGGGGGTGTTGGTCAACAGCCGGCTGAATATGAGCAAGCAGCGTGCCCAGGTGGCCAAGAAGGCCAACAGCATCCTGGCTTGTATCAGAAGTAGTGCTGCCAGTAGGACTAGGGAAGTGATTGTCCTGCTGGACTCAGCAGTGGTGAAGCTGCACCTCGGATACTGTGTTCAGTTTTGAGCCCCTCAGTACAAGAAAGATATTGAGGTGCTGGAGCACACCCAAAGAAGGACAACAAAGCGGGTGAGGGGTCCAGAGCACAAGTCTTATGAGAGCAGTTGAGAACCAGGGTTATTTAGCCTGGAGAAAAGGAGGCTGAGGGGAGACCTTATCGCTCTCTACAACTACCTGAAAGGAGGTTGTAGCGAGGTGGGGCTTGGTTCCTTCTCCCGAGTAACAAGCGATAGGACAAGAGGAAATGGCCTCAAGTTGCTCCAGGGGAGGTTTAGATTGGATATTAGGAGAAATTTCTTCACTGAAAGGATTGTGAAGCATTGGAACATGCTGCCCAGGGAAGTGGTTGAGTTGCCATCCCTGAAAGTATTTAAAAGATGTGTAGATGTGGTGCTTAGGGACATGGTTTAGTGGTGAAGTTGGCAGAATTAGGTTAACGGTTGGACTTGATGATCTTAAAGGTCTTTTTCAACCTAAATGATTCTATGATTCTACAAGAAAAGTGAGGCAGGTTTTTCTGTAAACAGGACAAAGCCAGTTTGCATGCGCCTTGTGAGACCATCTTTTCTTTTTGTCTTTTGTTTTCCAAGTTTTGGCCCTTCATTATGAAGCTGCTGCTGGAAAGTTGTGAACCACTCTGCTTTCTCCACAGTTCTGCTTGGTGGTGTGGTTTATTGAGGACTCTGCAATGTAACCTATCAAGCACCTAGGCTTTAAAAATGTTTTAGAAATACTATCTTTTTGGGTTATTTTTTTTTCAAAATACATATCTGAGGACACATCAGAAGTGTTTATAATCCACCAGATTTAATGATTTTAACTACTAGATATTGCAGGCAGAAGTATAAGAAATACTTACACATTTTTCTTGTGGTGTGAGAGACAAAAAATTCTGATTCCAAGTGTTTACCAACAGCATGTTAATTGCAGGCTGTTGATGTACTTGTAAGGTCTTGTTTAATCAGGGTTAGTTAATCCTAAATTAAATACAATCAAGAAAATATTAAATTGCTTAAGGTTTATCTTCCCGTCTCCTTCATTTACATAAAACTAGCAGAGTAATGTTTAGTTGTAATGCAGCATCTGATCTGAAGGAGGGGGAATTCAGCTGGTACTGTGGCTCTTAAAGTTTTACTGTCAGATTCCAGTTTATTAATGTTTAGCCTACTTAGGGCACATTAATATGGAGTCATAAGATGACTCTGTCCTGTTAACAAATTAATCAAGCACTAAATATGCCTTAATGGAGGATCCACGAGAATATATGTGAAAGCTTACTAGGGGCACGAAGTTTGTATAACGGAGATACAGACCCTGAGCAAGTGAGGACCATCTTATAATTTTGCTGTATCCCCGTCTGCCTGGTATACCATGGGTGAGTAACGTTCCAGGGAAATGGGTGAGGAGCTACAGGTTGACCTGTACCCCCTGCATGCTCAGGGGAGTGGAGAATGAATGAGTAGAGTCAAGACACTGGCAGAGCCCAAGGCTGCAGTAAAAGGGCAGCAGAACTTCCTGGGGTTGGAAGACAAAATAAATAAACAAATAAATAACCAACAGGGAATGGTTTAGCATAGATGCCTTCTTTGTTTTGTAGGACAGAAAGTGAGATTAAATTATGACTGAGTGTCACAGTTTGGTCCATAGTTACATTCCTGAAATGGTTAAAAGTCATTGGACAAATTCAAAGACAATATGGTCTAAAATAATGAAGGATCTTGAGTAGAAATTTAAAAAAATCAAACACGTAGGGTCTGTTTAAAAAAAATGATCTGATAATATATGTTAATATTTTTACTCCAGGGAATAAATGTGTCAGGAAAATGAAAGTAATGACTTCACGGTCTTTTGGCCATTCTAGCCTCAGACCTATTTATTTTGTGTATCACCTAAGCTATTCTTTGAAAAGTCTTTCACACACCTCACCCTGACATCACTGAGCATATTGACTCAGAAGGGGACACAAGATCAATGTCTGAGTATTATTAACAAATTAAATAGAGGCACTTACATTTTCCTGATATCTTAAGTCCACTTCAAGTTTAATTTAAAGTGAGATTAGCACAGTGAAGGAAAAATTGAGATAGTATCTCAAAAAAGTGTACGTATGAACTCCTAACATACTGTTCATAATCCCATAGACTGTTATCAAAATGTTGACATGGAATATTTGTGCATGATACAACTCGGATCATACAAGGTATGAAATCGATTTCAACAAAACCAAAGTAAACCACAGTATTATGCAACTCACTGCCATAAATCAGGAATCTAAAGTAAATCTGAATTGTTTTAGGCAAATAAGGAATTATTGTTTCTGTTTTGTTAGGTAACTGTTAAAGAGTAATTTGTCATCGTTCATCATCAGTGGCAATAGACTAGCAGTATTTCCTGTTTAATTAATATTTATGAAAAAGTGAAAGACTTTGATGTATAAAAAAGCAGTTAAGGAGGGTATGGATTAATATCAGGAGGTACCAGACATATCTTTGTGTACGTGAGTGTTAATGCATATATATATATATGTATATGTATATAAAAAAAGGGCATTTTCCATCTATCATAAATACAAGATCTATGGACTCAAAAGTTAGAAAAATTAAAATTAAAAAGAGTCTTCCTTTTAAGTAATGAAAGTGATTAACTTGAGGATAATGGCTGATCTTTGTCAGTCGCAATTTCAAAAAATTAAGATCAGATAACTTAGCATTCATAGCAAAATTTAATTCAAATAATAATTAATTTGCGTTAGTATTGTGACTGGGTTTTCAGGAAAATCAGCTTAGATGACCACAGTGGTTTCTTCTGGCCTTAGATTCTATGAGCAGCACTCACTGAATAAAGAAAAGTCATAGGATTTCTACAGCATTTTATCTGAATTTTAGGCAGACTTGCATTGCTTTCGCACAAACACACACACATACACATACACAAACACACACTGTAATCATTTGCCAAACAATTACTACGACATGGCACATAGAACACTATGATTGAGTTTCACGGCAGCCAGCAACCAAAGATGCCTTCACTCAGTAGCAGAGTGTGGTAACAAATAAGAGGTACTTACAAGAGAGGGTGTTATAACTTCCTATGCTGTTAACTATAGCTCATTCATACGTAGACTATTGTCAAAAATCAATGATACTAGTATCGTGTGGAAGCTGTATATTGATATTCATTTTCCTCTGGAATACGGCTATATTTTATATGCCTTTCATCTTAGGCAACCAGCTCCTTGGCTTGTGCAACTCAATACAGTTTCAGTGAAACTGCAGAGTGATAGATATATTTTTATACATATATACACACACATAGGCACACATACACATCCATATTTTTTTTTACCTTGGACTAGATTTTGTCCCATAAAACTTTTGTAAAGTAATGCTATACACAGTATAGCAGAACGTCTGAAGGGATAATTTGTATTGTTAAGTGTTTCTGGTCGTACTGTATTCTACAGTCACTACTGTTTCTCTGAGCAGCATCTCCTGTGTTTTTCAGATTATTTTTCAAGGCTGTCTGCTGCCTGAGAGGAGAATTTTGCACCCAATTGGCTTTTTTAAGAATAAGAGTTGACTACAAAAGGTCTGGTAAAATGTCAGTGTGCTCTTCGTAAACTTTCCATCATTCACCTTTTTCTGGTTTTATTGCCTTTTCACTTCTCACTTGTCTTTTCCCAATTCACAGCTCTTTGTTTTTCTCTTGATAACTGGGGTTTTCCAGCCAACACCCAATCCACTTAACAGATGGCTGGCAGGCAGAAACCAGATGTGTAGTGAATCCTTGTCCAACATTATGACTTTGGCTCAGTTGCATCCATGGCTTTTCTAGGCAAGGGTCCCAGATTTCAAGAACCCTGCCTTCATGCTCTCTTGGCTTCAAGTATGTTGTACCAGAGGGACTGACACAGAAAACGGGCTAATAGTGGCTGATACAGCATACGCAGAAAGACTTAAAATTGAGAAAAGGGCAGTCTCTGACATGCTCATCTCAAGGGGAATCAGGATTCTCTTTAAATGCCCTTAGTCCATGTTAGATCTGAAGTTTCAGAAGCAATAACAGCATTCAGGAGTGTCCAAGCTGGTGAACTGGGTGGCCCTCACCAAACTTTCGCTGGAACATGCCCATGACCTTGAATGCATGCTACATAGGTTATAATAAATGATGTCCAGTTAGTGTCAGAAAGTTTTTTGTTTCTCAAAGCTGATGTGGAAAAAACCTTCCCCATGGTTCCCTGCTCTGTCTGATGATTGTAAATGAATAGGAAAATGGACACGGCTGCTAGTATCTAAAAGCAGGTTCGTGTAGTATAGAGCAGTTTGCACACCTTCCTTGTGGACCAGGGGATTTTTTATTTTTTTTTTTTGGCAAATGATCCGAACTAGTTTAATTGCCTTCTGCAGCTGATATAGATGATTAAGAACCATTGCCTGGTGGAAACCTAAGTGCGAACAGATTAAATGAAGTTGCTCTGAAGCACTTGTTATGATGAGACAACTATCTTGAAAGACTTGGGACTGAATTTGATTTTGAGTGTAAAAGTTAATTTTTTTATTTACCATCACAACTGTCATTACCATATAAATCATTTATTATATATATCCAGACATCTTTAAGAAGTCTTAGATGGTCAGTTAGGAACTATATTAGTGGGAATTGCCTAATTTTGGATCAATATACAAATTTCCTGGCCTTTGTCTTTGTTACAAAATGTCTCCGGAAAATGTGATTTAATTCATCTCTATTCGTGTCTAAATGCATCATAGTTCTCATATCGCTGTGAACGATGATCCTGTCTGTTGCCATTGGTCATAACTGAATAACGAAGTCTCTGGCACCTCAAGGATGGAAACCTTGGAAGTCTGGGTCTGAATTTGGCAAAGCAAGATCTGAAACCTGTCAAGTACTATAGTGGTCATTGCAAGCTAGTGATCAGCTAATATCATAAAGGACAACAGCAAAACTGTTGCACTAAATCAAATGCAAAAGGAAGCAGAAAGAAAAAGTCATATATTTCATGAAACAAATCAGAGCAGCTTTATTGTGTTCATTAAAGCAGTATCACTCGAAGGGAAGAACATCCAGCCTGGTGAATGGAAAAATCTCTAATGTGTTCCTGGATCCTGACCAGCCCTTGCCCTGGCTGGTAACTGACTGTCTCGCAGGCAGATCTGTCATTCTTACCTAGCAGAGTGAGAAGGGCCCTAATAAGACAAGTTGAAACTGGTGGATTTCATAAACTGGTTCATCAATGCACAGATGGTTTGCCTCAATAAAATATCTACTTTACATCTGCTGTAATGATTTGAAGATATTCTCTCTTTTCCTCTGTGACTGGAGGAGCTGGTCATGATGTGCTGTACTTTTCTCTTCTGCCTTGTCTTCCATTTGAACGTACCCTAGTAACATCCTGCTTCTTGATTTTATCGCCATTCCTAACAGTTTCTAACCCTCTCCCACAAGCAGGACACTCACCACTAACTTCCGAATGTTATCCTGTTAAGTACATTATGCGATATGATGCATCCCCTTTAGCTATTCGGGACTTCAGCGCAGATCAGAGCAGTTGACAGGTTAGGACCCAAGTAGCCCATAGTCTGAGAGAGTTTAATGGATGTAAAGGAGGGGACTATGCATTTTTCCAGCTTTCAGGATTCAAAGCCTGCTCATCAGCAGTTAAACCTTTTTGACAGAGCAGAACATGATGCCTTCCTATGAATCTTAATGGATTGCATTTGCTCCACAGCAGTGTTTATAGCGAGCATGATTTTATACATGATTTGTTAATTAAGCAAATTACTGTTAACAGCTTTCTCAAAACCCCATTACCTTTATATCAATCGACTTTTTACAAATTAACATGATTAATTTAAAAAGCGTGAAAAATGAGAAACAAGGCTAGGAATATAAGGATGAAACTTGAGGTCACTCTTTCTGGATGTGGAAACAGTTTCTTATATGAAATTTTCATTGACTTCACACAACAAAAGGAAAAAATACTGAGAGAGAAAAGTACAGTTGACTGTCAACTTACAGTCAGCTTTCAGTTGGCTTTAAAATCACCCCAGAAAATTTGGAAAAAAACCAAACCTGACTGAGGGCTAAGATTTAAGAACCCCTTCTAAAAAGTAAAAAAAAAATAAATAAAAAATAAAAACCCCCAAAACAAGACCACCACCAAAAAAACCCCCACAAACCCAAACAAAGAAACCTCCCACAAACAAAGATTATGGTTTATATTGAGAAATTCAAAAGCTGACTGGATGAAACCCAGAGCAGCCTGGTCTGGCTCTGAACTTGGCCCTGCTTTGAGCAGGGCAGGTGGAGCAGATGGTTTCCATAGATCGCTTCTAGCCCAGTTCTATGAATCTAAGCATGTATATTCTCAATGGTGAGGGTTAACATTGGGAACACACATATAAAGGGAATGGCGCTCTCTTCCATTGCTTCAGTTTGGTAAGAGAGGATTCACTCCTCAGGCACAAATCAATAGGCTGGGAAAGGGGAGCTAGCCAAGCTTCTGTGATTTCAGCAGGGGAAACAAAGGAAGAATGGGGAGGTTTTACCTGATAACATTACATTTATAGACCAGCAGCTAGAGACCTCTCTGTGTCAGCTGCTCTATACATATATAATGTGAGAAGGTCTCTGCCTTGAAGAGTTTACAATTTTAGTGGATGAACCAGAAAGGAAGGGAACAATGTCTGTATTGTTCAGATAAATGAAGTGAATTAACTTTAGATAAACCGGGAAGTCGTAAGAGCTGGGTTTAGCTGTCAGAATCCATGTCCATCAGTTGAAATATAAGACCATCTTTCTACTTCAAGTTTCATCAATCAAGGGTATAAGTAATACAAAAAAAACATAGTTTCTCCATACTTTTTCAGTACATTTCCTTTTTCCATTTGACTTTGTGTTCATTCAGTTTTCCATATCCTTTTGTATAATTATCCAAACAACGTCCTATTGTTAGTGTGGGCATCTCAGGCAATCATAGGGAAGGAGAAAAATGTATATAATAGAAAATATGTGCTTGTCAAAAATTGGCTTGGGGACTCAGGAACCAGCACAGATCCTGAAACTGCTTTTAACTTTGATTTTTTGCTGACAATGTTCCTCTATGCATATGTAGAAAGAACTGTAAAATTCCAGTCTGCTCTGTGTGTTTATTTCTCATTTTATTTTTACAATGTGTTAGTGACCAGTTATGGTAGTAAATTTCAGTACTGCAGGTCTGTATGTTTTGCTGACCCACTTTTCCTTGTGATAGAAAAGTCTGACAGCTGAAGCTTTTCTATATCTTAAAAAAGTCAAACAGTTAATGTCTTTGATGAGATATTGTACATATTCTGAACACCTATAGGACTTTTTCCTTTCCGATTCCAGAGGCCGGTAATGACCGTTTAACAGCATATTGGTCCCAGGTATCCCTCTGGACATTGGGGATGCCCCCGGATTACTGTTGGCAAAGAAAGTAATGGAATGTAGCTAACAACTAGCCTAGTCCTCTTTGGGTCAACTAAAATAATGACAATAGAGTATTAAACAAATGAATAAATGACATACAGGTGTTCCTGACTTTGCAGATCTCAGCTGCAGATGGCTTTAATTCCCCTTCCGATTTCTAGATGCCTTCATTATGGCTGTATTCATTATTATGTCCTTTTCTGAATTACAAAAAGATATTATCGGATGGAGTAAAGCCGCTCAGTCACATTTGTGTTCATATTCCTGTTTTTACCGTTGTCTTTCCTTCTGTCAGAAGAGAATTAGCAGTCTGCGCTCATAGTTCCTGCAAAGGTCCTGATACCTCTAGTCTTGCAAAGTAGAAGTCTCATTTCCCCAGTGAGAATTTTTACATGATTCATCTAATAAGTATGTGGTCAAGATTTTGTGCTTTATCTTGGAGTACATATTCTTTTGTATAATGACTATGGATTGTGCCCACAATGAGGTCCCAAGTTTCAGTACTAATCAAAATAACATGATAGCACTTAGAAGTGACCCTGGGAGCAGCATCTCATTAATTGGTTACGTCTCTTCAAATCAGTGAAAATTCAGTTCTTACCAAATAAGCTGAGGCAGAGGCTCTGTTATTGTTCTGTGTTTGTAAATTCTTGACACCAACTATGGTTTGCAGTGAAAAGATCATTCATATCAATTCTCATATGGCTACATGAAGTAAAAGTTTCATTATATACAAGGAAAGGCTATTTTAACAGTGAGCTGACAGTGTGATCTGAGATGTATAGTCATTGTCATATTGTAATGCAGAGAAGTGAAAATGACCCCTAAAGTATTTCAAGTACTTTATTTTTTAAAAAGCTGGTAGTCTGACAGAGCATCATATATTGGGTTAAAGAGAAGATACCTTGCCTTTGAATAACTATGGAAGTGGAAGAGCTGAGGTTGGCTATTAATTTTATTTTATTTTTTCATTGTTTAATTTAGAAGGATGCAGCACACATTCAAACACCCATTCAAATCTCCATTCTGCCATGTAATATCCAAATGAAGCCCCGACCGAGAAGTATCGGGGCTATGGCAGCTTCTACTGAGATACTACTCACACTTACAGTGCTAGTAAAACAGAGCTGTATAAATGTAGTAAATTTTCATTTAAGTGTCTTTGAGCCAAATCCTGTAAAGGAGAGCAGAAACGGGATAATCAAGCTGGTATCTCAGGTGAGACCAAAGGAAGTGACTGAGTGCAGTGTTCAACCCCCCTGCGGTACATCGTACAGATCCCTGCTTGCAATGCAATTAGAAGGGTTTTAAATACCCTGTGAAGTAATTCTTTAGAAACACAGTAATGCAATGCAAGGAGCAGTTGTTTTGTAAGCACTGAAACAATCTTATTTAACCAAATACAAAGTAGAAGAAAAATGGGCGTAATACAAAACCTTTAGTTGTTCTGATTTCTTTGCTGTCATTGAAAATGCCGGTCAATTCATTGCCTTCCTAAGGGCTCTAGTGGTGTAGGTCTAATCATCATTTTCTGATGGAACCCTGTTCTTTTCAAAAAACATCTTTGACTGACCCCCATTGTCATTTTTGTTTGATAATGTGGACGAAATGCACCATTTCTCTTCCTCCTTGTTGTTCCCCCACCAGAGGAGGGTGTCTGTGTTTGTTTGCTTAGCATAAATCCCTCTGTAACCTCAAGAAGCAGAGAGAATTAGCTCGTACTGAGCGTTTGCTACTCTCAGGATCTAACCTAGCTCATTTAAAGCAACCTCAAATGTATTCACACAGCACTGCAGACTGCAGTATAGACATATCCTGAGTAAAGTACCAGGAAAGATTTAAAGAGTTTCTTCATACCTTGTGTCTTGGGAGTTATAAAATGAAAAGAAAAAGGGGGGATCCGGGGGGAAGATGTGTTTCTGGGAATTGCAGCCAGCAGTTTGTCAGCAAAGTTTTATTTTGTTATTCATGTCTCTTCGTTTCAAATAGTAAATCATGCTCTGAGGCAACAGGCCTTTAAAGCACTTGGCCGTGGTGCTTGCTTCTTTTCCCTATGTTGATGAAACAGCCCCACCAGTTTAAATACTGCCTCCTGATCATGTAAATCCAGGCAGCCCAAAAGGACAGCAGAACTGAAATACATACTGATGCCTCCAGACAGATTTTGTTGGCACTAGCTGTAGGGAAAGGAGCTTTTTTCAGAAAAGCCATCATTGTCTGTGGCCACAGCAGAGTGACCCCAGATTTCCAGCAGTGTAGCTAAAAGCAGTTTGTCCCACTAAGGGTGTCATCTCTATAGGCCAAAATCCTAGTCATTTAGGTGTCTCATAGGTTGAATAGGTCCCCAGAAGGATTTTTCTTTTTCTTTTTTTCAATTGACCTGCAGGGAGCCTGGTTCATGTCTGTTTATGAGGATCCTACTAGGTGCTTGTGTCCATTTCTAGGTACGGAAACACGTAATAAAATATGTTCTCAGTCTTGCTAGGAGAGTTTTAAGAGCTTATTTCCCTTTTTTCTCATTCCTCTCCCACCTAAAAGCCCCAAGGAATTAAGGCAGGAAGGCCTTCTTAACAAGTTATGGTTGGTTTTGTTGTTAACAATGGCCACAGAACTGGCCCAGCAGCTCCACAGGGCTTCAGGGACCAGTGTCTGCACAACCAGAGAAGGGGGATTTCTGTGGGCCCCAGCAGAAAAAATTAGATTTTTGTTCTGAGATTGTTCTTTGGTCTTCAGTCTCACATTAAGGAAGATGAACAGTGGTCTTGGCATATAGATCTCAATGGTGTGGCTGAGCCCAAAGTCTGGTTTTTGTATGTTTTTTCTGAGAGTAGCTTCCAGGGAAACGAAGAGACAAAGCACAAAACTCACTTGTGCACCCCTTACAAGGTAAGGGGAAATGAAAACAAAATGAACTCTTGTTCCAATTACTAGCTTCTAAGTCAGTATTTCCCTTTTGGCTTGCTTTGTTGCTAATCAACAGGCAGAGTCATGGAAATAATGCACGCCTATAATGCCAGGTCTTTCGGACTCTGATTTGGATGGCTGGGCAAACGTATCAACAAGACTTCAGATCACACTCAACACCAAATCGAACGCCAGGGTGGCCCTCAAAGGCTGAGTAGAAGAGCAGATGAGAGATAAGCATGTTGTGCAGCTGATCTTAATAAATTGGGAATATGATACAGTTAATAGACAATTTCCCTTTGAAAGGTGAGTAAAGGAGAGGTACAACTGCTTAAAAGCCGTGATGTTTTAGGAGCTCTTCAGAAACAGCCTTCAAAATAAAGAATGCCAATAGCTATATTGAGCTAAATAGGTAAATACAGCAGTGTCAGTTGCTCTACTTTTTATAATGTTTTGACTATTACTTGGTGGGTAGGCAGTAAGGAGATTTGAGTTCCATGTTAAGGGTTATGAAAGATTTCCTGTATCACCGTGGAAAGCCACTAAGGACACATTTTTAAGACTCTAATGTTTTTAGGTGCCTACACTGTGAAAGCTGAATCCAATAAACTGAATCTAGAAACAAGGGGCCAAAATTATCTATCTGTTTTCAAGGCCTTGACCTTAATCTCCCTGTGGTATAGTTTTTCCAAATATGATACTTGTTTTTCTCAGAGCTGGTCTACTGATAATATAGCTGGCATTCAGAAGGAAGTTAGGCTGTAGATGAAACTATAAATCTGTGTTTGGATTGAAGTACATCTCATTGTTTTGCTTTTGTTCTAATATTTTTGGTGTAGCTACTAATGCATTTCTGTCTACTGAGTTCTAAAATTATGTCACCAACATCCTGTGGTATCTATTAGGGGTGGGTAAAACTTTTAAGCCACATTAATGAAAAAATGTTAATCTAAATCTGAATCTGAGCCAAGTATGGGAGACAGTCAGCAGGAATGTTTTATCCTGAGATTTTGCCAGGGCTGTAAAGCAGGAAGCATGGTCAAAAATTGTCCCTTTTTGCTTCTACCCCGAATCCTTTCCTGACCTTTCTTATACATACAGAGCTTTATGATTCAGATTCATTTATCTGACTTTAGACACATATTTTAAATGAGGTGGTATTTTAAACAAGTTGAATCACAATCTAGGGGTACCCATCTCTCATCATTGATATACAGCTTGCTTCAGGCATCTAGGTTTCACATTTCGTTGCCTCACTTAAGTGTTTAAAGCTAGATGAATCTGGTTCTACCTGAACAGAGTATTCTCAGCAGATTTTCATTAGGGTACATATACTGAAGTTCTATATTGAACTTCCTAAAAAGTTGGGAAGATGATGGACGTCGTATATCATTAATTCTTTTCCTTTCCATGCAGGGAGGAAAAAAAAAAAAGGCAAGGTCTGAACATTACTATTGAATACATAGAATTATTTTTATGTGGAATTAAGAAATGAATGACAGGCTGATCCAAAATACTTTGGTGTTTAAAAGCAGTAATACTAGGAACGATTTGCATCATGTCAATTGCAAACACCTTATGAATATTCCATTTTGTGGCTTCTTCTGCCTTACTATTTTCAGTGATTCTGCCTTCTGACAAAGATTTGTTCTACTCAACATTTCAAAGACAGTCAGGAAAGAAGAAGAAATACTGTAACTGACTTTTATTGTCATTGTCAATGGAAAAAACAGGTATCATTATAAAGACATCAAACATTTTTGGGCAAAAATTCCCAACAGCTGTCTGCTGTCGGTGATATGTCAATAGGAACACTGTATTACTTCAGAGCATGCCTTGACTGGCTGCAGAAAAGTTAATATTTTAAACTACTTCAGATTTTTAATACTCCAAAATATGAAGTTTGTCAGGATATTTAGGAAGCAAGTACTTTTTTTTTTTTTTGACTGATGAAAGCACATTATAAATTATTGTGATGCAGGACCCCAGAAAACATACCATCAGACCTGTGCTGGCTCTCTGTGGGCCTAGGGTAGATGTTTCTGTAAAAGGCTTTTGAAACAGAATATACTTGCATAGTAATTTCATATATTGAGTGTATATTTTTTAAAAATCAATAATATCCTGCTGACAAGACCAGAAAGGGAAAGATCTTAATAATCTTAATATAAGGAATGCTAGGTGATCATAGATATCATCTAATAGCAAATTTGGAACAATATAATTCTCCAATACAAGCAAAATTAAGCTTGAAGTTATTTTTTAGAAGATTCCCATTGATGGATGCAGAAACTAATTTTTCCTTGTTTATAATTTCATTCACTTGACCTACAGGATGATCCCTCCTCCCATTCCTCTTCAGTGGCCCTAGTGTTAGAGAATGATCGTCTTCAAGGGAAACAGAGATGAAAGAAGGAAATGAACAATAATACCATTCCAGAAATAGCAATGAGGTACTAGCTGTAAACCACCACAGGTGATTACATCTTTGCATTCTGGGATGGAATTTACTTGCATTAATATTTCTTGATCTGAAAATGAATACATTTTTAGCTTCTCTTGTTTTTACACCTCTTTGTGGTCCAATTTCCTATACAGTCAAGATGTTAATGTAATATTTTCAGTCTCTGGTCCCAGGTAATTTTCTTATCTATTTTTAATGGGATTAGCATAGAGTGTGCTGTGTCTTACTTTCAGCTATGAAATTTTAACTGCGTATTGAGTTGTGTTAGCAAGACCTCAGCCAGCAGGTGGATGCAAATGATTGAACCCCTCTATTCAGTGCTTGTGAGACCACATCTGGAGTGCTATGTCCAGTTTGGGTCCTCCCAGTATAGAAGAGATCTTGACTAAGTGGAGGGACTTCAGAGGAGAATCACCAAGACTGAGGGATTCGATGTTCTGTGCTCAGCCTGGAGTGGAGAAGGCCAAGGGGAGTATCTTCTGTCCTCATCTTCTCTGTAACCACCCTTTAGGAAGTTAAATCAGACTATTTGCAAATTACGAGGAATTGAGAGGAGCTCAATTATTCAATTATTTTCAGTAAAGGATATGAGGAAAAAAAAAGGTTAAATTTTATTCTAGAATTTTAACAGGGTTTGTATAGGTTTTTCCTTGTCTCTAATAACAGTGCTGATATACCTAGTATATCAGCTGCAATGTCTCCTAACACCTTTCCACCCCAAACTTACAGCATTAACTTTTCATGCTACATATAGATGACACCTAGACCAGAGTTTAAATTTTGTGTTCTTTACAGGAAAGAAATGGAATAACAGATGGTTCCAATTAAAAAAACAGCAGGAGAACTTTTTGGTTTTTTTTTAACTGAGCAATCTGGGTCATGAGCAAATACTGTTTTTTCTCTCCTGCTTCATCTTGAAATTGCAATGAATTCTGAAAAAAAATCACAACCAGAGATCTGTGAGATAAGAAATGTAATTAAACCTAGTAGGAGTCAGGCTGCTCTATAACACCTTCAAACAGATGGAAGGATGGAATGAGGCCTAAGGTGATATCAGATATCCTTTGGAAAACAGAGGAATCGCATTCATTCCTCAGCAACCACTGTATTCCACTGTTATTCCCAATGCTTTAGATAATCTGGCACTAAATGCAACTATTTTGCAATTTTTCAATATAATTTGTTCAGTATAAAGACTTGAGGGAAATTGCTATTTTTCTGTTCCTAAGCAGAACACAAATGGTGTTACAAGAATCATCAGAAGACTTCACAAAGTGCAAACACACCAAAATAAAATAAGAATCACTTTCTCAGTCTCCAAACTGTTCACAGAATTAATCCTATGATTTATTCTATTATTCACTCTGTCAAAGGAGTGTTATCATGGCCAAGGGCTGCTTGTACATGGGAGAAAGGGTTCCTGCTGCTATTGGTGAAATCATCCCGGTTCTGAAGGGGACAGAAATCGGTGTCAAGAGGCCTGGATTCAAATCTGATCTTTGATGCAACTCGTTGTAGCAGCTATTGAATATCCAGTACCTATTTCTTTAGTCAAGGGGCAGTATTCATTTGCATAGATGACAGAAACTAATTTCTGCAATCACATAAGAGCTGCTTTTTAACTCCAAAGGGCTAAGAATTGTCTTGATATCTAAGATGCCAGGCTTGCTGCTGGGGTCAAGCCAGAATAGCAATCAATCCTGTGTATAAAGCATTTGCTATGTTCTGCTCCTAATGAGAAGCCACCCACTTAATACTGTAAAATAAATACATAGATAAAAGTAGTTCATTAAATTATGAATAACACCAGCAGTTTAAAAATGGTGCTTTATGTAATTAATATTTAGCAACTAATAAATTTCTTTAATAGTAATTAAACACTAATTAAATAATTTCCTCAGGAATGTATTTACTAATGGTATTTCTGGAAATTCCTTTTCCTTTTACATGTTTCATAATGGTTGTTGAGTAATTAATGTTCACTAATTAATTTTGAAGTAAGAGTCCTGACCCTTCAAGCAGTCTAGGAATGGAATTCCCTTAGCTGATGTGTATTCATTTAAAGCACTTCATAGTAAGACCAAAAAATAGCATGGCTTATAGGGGAAAAAATATTGGTGCCTTAGACTCCTGAAACCTATTCTCAGTGAGGTTTATGCTCCTAGAAGCACGACTGCCAGGATTCAGGCGGTTGGACATAGGGTCATGCTGTGAGTGACTTGGTGATGGGCTACTACTCCAGTGTGGCATCCATGCAGATACCTTTAAGTTGTTGCAGTTCCCAGATTAAATGAATTAACTGAAAGATCACGGTGTTTCTGAGTTGAATTTTTAAATTTCTCCCAAGTTTGATGGAAGCCATTTCCTCTTTCATTCCTCCCTAGATTCTGGTGAAGTGGGAGCTTTCATAAAGCTCGAGGGCTGGTCAGTCTGAAGGGTTGTTCATTACACTTGCATATACAGACAGACCCTAACGCAAAGGTAAGGTCTCTGCAGGCAGCCTTGGAGGACTGATGCACAGATATTGCAGGTACATTTAACAGATATCTCTGCTTTGTGAAACAGCATAGATTCAGTGTATGTGGTGCCACTCGTCTCACTTCCTAAAGACCCCAGCAAGGTTCTCATAGCCACTGCTCTAGGATTTGGAAAAAACAATCTGTTTCAAATGAATTATTTCAGGCTTAAAGTATTTTTCAGAGGAAAATGTGCATTGTTTGAAAATTTCTGAGCATGTCTCTCTCATCAGATGCAATTCCTCTGTGGGCTACAGCTTATAATCATATCTCTGGCTGGATTTTTGGCAGTAGGATTAAATATGGATGTTTTAATTTTGAAAGCACAAGCCAAAGCTCCAATTTCACAGGGTCAAATCTCATTTCCATTAACAATGGCTGTAGAAGGGTCAAAAAGCTCTGTCTCAGTCAGTCAATATTACGAGATCACGTGTAGGACAAGGAATGAGTTATAGCTGCTTGAATGCATATGACCTGTGCTCAGTGGTAATTGACTGCAAAGTGACAATTTGTAGGTATTAAGTCAGAGCATGTTCTTAGCCCATGGATGTTCTCAGTGGCAGAGTGTTCTCTTTAAAGCGGATTTTTCTGTTCACGTATATCTGGAGAAGTCAGCAACTAATGAACAACTGAAACCATCCTAAATCTTGAAGAAATATTAAGAAAATGTAAAATAATCATTTTCTTTCCCACCATTGGAATGAAAAGCATGGATTGTGTTCATTATGGTCCCACAATAATCACAGGCAAAATAAGAAAAGGAAATAATACGAACCTTGTTAGAAAGGTAGGCCCAATTCGGCGTTTATTCATGCTGTTGTAAATCTGGAGCTACTCATGTACAGCCTGAGGGTGGCCTTTTTTCATAATTGCTGCATTTTAGTGCTATTTATTCAGCACAAAAAGGGAAGGAGTCAGCCTGGGAAGCAGAGGTGGTGATATCTGCAAGCTAATACTATATTGTGAAAGAACTGTCTTTATAAGAGTAAAGAAAATACTAATGACTTAGTTGGAAAAATAATTAAAGGATATTGGTGACATTTTTGTCAATTGAAAACATATATTTTACTTGCTTTCAGTTTATGAAACAATGACTAATTTCACCAGTTAATTGCTCTGATGGAGAACGGTGTTATTTTAAGTTGACATACCCCTTAATTTTACATTATGCTTCATCAACCTAGTAATTTTAAATGAGTATCATTTAATTCTAAGGACAATGAATGAAATAAAGGAGACCTGGGAAGTTATGATACAATACAGAGGAGTTTCTTCCACTCTAATCAAGCCTATACTATTATTTTTCTCCTGGTGTTTTTATAATATATTATTCCTCAAAAGTCACCGTGAGGTCATTTCTACAAAAGCCTGCAAAATCCTCAAATTGCTAGTTGGGAAGTGCAGCTTTGCTTACTAATCTTGCCTTAGCTTTGAGTCATCTATAGGTGAATGCAGCGAAGCGTGAATGTTAGCTATGTAACTCTGCAGTGAGGATGGAGGCAGGTTTGTGGCAGTCGTCGCTTCTCCCCCAAAGCCCTTTCTGGCATTGCCAGTGCAGGACAGGCAGGTGCTCTCAGTCTTGCACAGGAGGACCACTATGCACAAATCACTGAGTGTAAAATAAGTAAGTTCACAGCAGCACGAGCAGACCTTAGCTGGGGAAACAGGACCAGGCTGTCCTTTGTGGCACTGCCACAGGTAAACTGAACAGCAAAGATTCATCAGATGAGACAGGCAGAGGGTAACTAGAGAAATGGAAATGACATGATAGATCAAGTTGCAGCAAAGGCTAATAACACATATTGGATTAAAAATACAGGTTTCCTGAGTCTCAGGTGAATCTGTTAAACCTAAGATTATCTGCTCATCTAGCCCTCATCTAATTTGACCCCAGTGGGATTCTGTGTGAGAACAAGGAGAGAAGCAGAGGAGGAAAGCAGCAGCTGTTGCTCAGACAAATGCTTAATTTTCCTTCTGCCATTTATGCTAGTCTGTGCAACCAGCACTGAAAATCCCATGGCAAGTTTGCCCAGGAAATTAACTCAAATGACATATTTATTCAAATTGTGGATATCTTTCGTGAAAGTCATGTGAGAATGTTTTGACTCGTGAAGGCGAAGGGATTTTTTACTTTCAGATGAAGAACAGCACAATATACAGCTGAGATCTTGCTGCTTAATGCTGGAGTTGGGCTGTCAAGGTAACTGAGAGCAAAGTGTGTGCACTTAACATGCTGCCCTGTGCTTTCCAGGTGTATTCACTTACTCCTTCACATGGTTTATGTGCAAATGAGACCTTAAGCAATAAAGAAGAACGACTGGGTGTGTCAGCAAAGTGTTGAGCACACCATATCTTGCACTTGTGAAGGTGCACTTTGTGTGAGATGTTATTTTGCCAGAGTGTTAGCTTGCCGTCTAGGTGCTAGGTTTCTGAGATACACTGCACAGGTGGCATGAATAGGCTGGATTTGTGTGCGTGTGCGTGTGCGTGTGTGTGTGTAAGAGTCCTTCTCACAGGTGCCTTTGAGGAGGTGTCAGAGAGTAAGTGCTTTCCAGACAGCCTGAGCAGTATAGGGGACTTGCTGTAACAAAATAAGAATAATAATTATGATGATAATAGTAGGTAGTAGTGAAATGAGATTATGCACAAGCAAAATTACCTTCCTGTACGTCCCAATTTTTATTTTTTTTTAACCGTATTTACCTTTAAAAATATAAATTCTCATCTCCATCTGCTTCATGGATACATAAGATCAGTCTTTAAATTTGAGAACCGACAGAAGGTCAGTTGTCAAGGCAGTTATCCAGACAAGAGGTATGAAACTTGATGAGCCAAAAATAATTTGGCACTGTTATATCAAAAAGACTTGAATTCTATGCATCAATTAAATACCATGAAGATTTAGCTGAGCAGGGATAGAAGAGCTTCTTGGCTCTTCCTATGTTATGATTAAAGTGGAGATGATGTACTTGTATAATATTCCCACTGCCCTTTGAAGTTTGAATGGACTCAGATTCATGGGACTACAGAGGTGGTTCAAGCTGATGGTCGGTTAACCAAATTTACTCTGCACATATTGCTTTGGAGAAAGAAAGGATAGTCTTGGGAGTAAAGTGGAAGTTTATGGCATCAAGGAAATTGTCTTGGATCTCTGCTATTATATTTATTTGCTGGGGTGTCCACTTAGTTGACTCGTGTCTCAGTTTCTCCACTTATCTGAAATAAGCTGTAGGTAGCAATTACAAGTGCTTTGAAGTTTAGCACTGCCTGCTTCTTACAGCTTGATGCTTTCTCCAGGCCTTCTCCAATTTTGTACGTGGATGCACTGCCCTGGTAGAGAATGAGGAAGATGAAACCATTCTGCTCTGACCCTAGCTTTCCCTTCTTCCGAATGGAGATAATCTGCTTCTTGATGTTTGTGTTTTGGAAATAAACTGTACAATAAAGATGGTGATAATGAGAACAGATGATAGTAATGAGGGATGAAAAGCATGATACACCTTTGCCTCTCTTGGGAGTGGGAGTTACACAGAGGGCACTGTGTTGTTAATGTATGCACTAGAGTGATGAAGAGAAACAAAATTTCAAACAACTTGGGTAAGAAACAGGGTTACTTGAAATGCCTTTGATGTCCCTGACTGTATTGCAGCTCCTGACTTACAAACTTCTTGTTTGACATTGAACTTTGCATGTATGGTTTTCTGGTGTAATACAGAGGCTTAGGTCTGCAATAGAGGGAAAGAAAATAAATCTTAACTGGTTACTGTTTGTTACCAAATACTAGCAGAGATTAGAATGTAGATTTCTCAGCATTTGAGAGCTAGGAACTGCATCTCTCCAAAGCATTTGATGCCACAACCTCTGGTTTATTAATGTATGACTATTTCTGGCTTCTATATGAGGCCTTTCTTACTAGAGAAGTGTCACCATCGTGCTCCAGCATTGCTTGTTGCTTGGTAATTAGCCTACTTTTCTGGCAGGAAAGACTTGTGAATTTGAATCCTTGTTAGGGAAGGAAATGATTAGATCTTACTCATATTTCTTACAATTCTTACTCTGAGTAAATGGATAAATTTAATAGAAGCCAATGAAATGAGAAAGTTACCAATGCCAGCTTATCTGACAAAGTTTTGTACGAAGCTCAACATGTGTTCTGGACAGCTTTTGGGCAGGGGAACCATGTGTTTAATGTTCCTGACGAGATCTGGGCATCTAGTTCATACCGTGTTAGGATGAAGACAGTCCTGTTCAAGCTCAGCAGTAGAACTCTAAATATCCAAGACATCTAAAATTGACCTCTGTATCGTGCGTAGGTGACTTGCATGGAGAAGCGGTAGCTGAAAACAGGGATCAAGGGCTGTGGTTCTGGAGTTGGAAGCATCTGTTCCAGTATGCTGAAGTACATTCACAGATCCAGCCATCGGCCTTTTACTGTGAAGGTGCACCATCAAAGCAATATCATTTGGGAGGTATCCATACCTTCTCAAGTCATTTAAGTGCATGAGTATTGGTTTCAGTAGAGCGATTTTCCTATAAGCTGTCAAAACTTGCTGGGAATATTCAATTTGACTGTAATCAGAGGCCTTTGGTGAGTAATAGGACCTTACAAACAGAGCACTAATTATATGAGGGCTGAATGAGTCCTAACTGAGTGATAAATGAACATGTCTGTCAGTGGTACCCCAGCACATATCAACTTGAAGTTCATTCAGATTCCTCACTTATTGTGTTCCCTGGGCACTGCTGAATTACAGTCTCCTTAGGTTCAGATGTTGTACATGCATTGGGTTTGATGGTGTCACTATGGGATCTTTGTATTTCAAATGTTGCTTTAGGCTTAAAAGAAGCAATATGTCAGTACAAGTCTTTGCAGCTTGGCAGACAGCTCTGAATTCACCTTGTCAGTCAGGTCTTCCTAATGCACCCTGGTCTGGAAAAGGAGAGTATCTTCTCAAAGGCATAGTAGGCTGAGCCCTGTGATTGTTTTTTTGGGTGAGATTTCTGCATTGCAGTGTCTCATGAGTCATTCTGATAATAGAGTACCTCCTGACACAAAACACAGTGGGCTTTATACAACTTCAGATTTCCATTTGGTATGAGTAATATACTATTAGGTGTGCCCTGTAATGATCACAGAGGTTGTATTTTTTTTTAAAACCTTGTTAATTTTACCAAGTTGAAGTTTATCATTAAACAAGCACTAAAAGTCACTAGAGTTTCCATTCCATGCAGCTCAATTTTATTTTTTCCCCTCTTGGCCATTTTTGAACTACGGTGAAATTTTAACAGGCTCTCTTGAGGTCCAGAAGAGCATGCAAAGTTCGGCTGTTCCCTGGTGTTCAATTCAAGAATCCCCAGAATAATGCTGTTTGGTAAGCAACCCAGTAATTCTCATTCCCTAATTGCCCCTGTTTCCCCTTCATATGTCTTGAGGGAAGACTAATCCTTGATGACCAATAAATTTTCTTTCATGGAGTTTTACTGCATGGTTTAAGGTCCCTCTCAGAGAGCTGGTTAATTATAAATCACATGCAATTTCTGGCAAAGCTTAGGGATCTTGAGTTAATGATAATTTCTTGACTTTTTTTAAAATCAATGAAAAGGTTGGTAACAAAACACTTTGCAAGGAATCAGCTGTGTAGTTGACGTCTTATGTAGCCTAAAACTAAGTTGTTAGCTGTCCTTTTCTGAGATGAGAGGGCTTTTAGGCTGCAGGTAATGTATGGTCTCAGACAGTCAGGATCAGGCATGCCATAATTTTCAGTCTTTAAAATAGCGATGATGTTCTGTCAGTTCCGTGGGATATATACCTTTTACCAAACAAAGAAAACAATTTCACATTTCTCAATCCAAAAGCCATAGGAAGAGACTCCTCTTTCCACAAAATCAGCTTCCTCTGAGGGAAAACAAAAGCTGCAAAAGATTTTTGATCTTTTCATAAGGAGACATGAATATTGCTGTTCCAGTTAATTATGAAAAAGTCATTAAAATTGAAACTCTCATGGCTATGAAAGAATGCTTGGCTTGACACCCGTGTATGAGAAAGGAAGGAGTGCAGCTGTAGATTTAGGGGTAACTCAATAAATAACAGGTCTTGCTTTAACAGTGCTTGCAGACGGAGGCAAACAGCAAATAAATGATGATTAAAAAATTTGACAATCAAATATTTCTAAACAAAGGTATTCTTTGGAAAGTACTTATGATATGGAAAGGTGGGAGGTGATTATGCAATTTTTAATGCAACATGGCCATGATCTTATTTTGTTTATTAGTTGCAGGAAAGTTGTTGTTTTACATGGGAAGTACAAGGATTATGATAACAGATACATACATAGATTAATTCTATGTAGACTATACCTCAAAAACTTGAAGATTTTATAATAGTTAAGAAAGATATTCTTGGTTCAGATTGTAGCCCAACACCCATCATTCAGGAAAAGAAAAGATCAATCAAATCAGCATCATGTTCCTTAAGTACTTCCAATATAGTTTCTGGTTAATATCAACAATAAATTGGCTTCCATTTAGGGAAGTGGAATCAGCAGCCTTCTTGAAGCAATTATAAAAAGTTAATACATTTGAAGAAATTGAGTAAACATTGTCATCTTATTTGCCTCTTACAGCACAAAATGTCAGAAGTTTGAAAAATTCATAAAATGCTTCTGATTTTTGAGACTTTTTTTGACAAAATCTCCCTTTTACCAGAAGTTGTGAACATGTTAGTTCAGGTAATGAAATGCAAAATAATTTTAATTTCTGATTTTGGTTTTGATTGTTTCGTGAGTGACTAGCATGAACATTTTAAAAGCTTAAATATGAGCTTCTGCCAGCCTGCAGACTTACAGATACTCCTTATAACATTGATTTGTTGACCGATTTATTCCTCCCCTTCTCTCCTTGGTGAGACGTCAGATTGATTCAAACAGAATAATTTCAAAATTATTAAGGTCAGTTTCCAGTGCTGCGGGTAGACTTTCACCTTTTTCTGCTTGGTTAAATTACATTACCTTGGAGTAACTGGCTAGAGAATAAGTTTATACAACCACTTTACTACAAGAGGTATTTTACTGATGAAAGTAACCCCATGGCTGGAAGAAAGTATATGCCATTTGTTGATCTAAGGGGACCATCACCAGTTTTGATGAGCTATGTACCTCAAATTTTTCTCCACTTAATATTAGTCTCTTCAGGACAGTACTACTAGCTGAGTTGCACTAATACATGCTGGATAGGAACCAGTTACTGAACCGGAACTATGGTTTTTAACATGTAAGACTCTAGGGAAGGGGTGAGGTTAGAACTTGGAGGTCTAAATAATGCTTTTGAAACGGGCCACTTAAAGTGAAATTTTTATTTTGCTGAGAGACTGTTTAGGTAAATGTTAATTTACATCTGCTCTCTTCAGGGATTCTAAAAATATTAAGTTTTCAAAACTAACTTGCCTTTAGGGCATCTCATCTCATGTCCAAGAAAATTGGGTTATTTTGGTTTGGTTCCTGTCAAACTCTTGTATTATTTCAGGTCTGTTCACAGTTTTCCATGCCTCACACATCCTACTTTTAAACAGCCGCATCATCAGCAATGGGTGGGGAGAGGGGACTTCATCCAGTCTGGAATTTTTTCAACCTCACTGAAACAAGTCCTGTGTAACCATTCATCGTCATCTCCTGGGCTTTCAGAAAACATCTGAATTGATATTTTCTCCTCACGCTGGCTAATCTCCAAGAGCTTGGTTTTGCTGCAAGATTCCCCAATCGGCCCTGTCTTGGTACACATCTGCGTTACGGCATTTAATGTTCCTTTTATGAGATCCAGCTGCAAATTACCCTGACACATGGGAATTCTCTGTCAGTGTCTCATTGGTGTAGCTACAGCAATGGTAGCAAAACCCAATAACCTCAGGTATAGGACACACTTGGGTTATATCAGCATTCAAGACAGGCTGCACCCAACTACAAAACCTTGAGTCCTTTCATGGTGGAATTATTTCTTTGAGATTGCCACAGCCACACTTATTTGGGAGTATGAGCCTGCTAAAGTACAGCACCCATTTACAGGGCCATTTGCCAGTTTTCAACAGCATAAATCACACTGAGAGCATGGCCCTCGTGGGAGCCAGTTGTCAGGTTTGGAACTTGTTCAGCAAACAGCTTACCTGGAAGGGAGAAGGGTTGTTTTTTTCCTGAGTTGCAACATATCTTTCTCTTTAAAGATATCTCATACTGCAGTGATCTATACATTAGAAATTAATGAAGGCTGAGTTAAAATTACCAAAATAGCACTTAATATTTATAAATGCTAATGTCCTCTATGAGTACGCTATTTGTATATATAATCTCCTCCAACTGAGGGAATATGGACACTTCTGACCTTTTTTCTCATGGGATTTGCTAGTTCTAAGTTTTTCCCACCTTCTTCTCTCCCACAAAAAGCTATTTTCCTTTTTAAGCAAGGTCATGCTTTATGGGTGTAAGGATAGGGCTCATGGACAACCTTGTCTGATCTATGGGAACACGGGTATAGACTCAGCTTGAAAGGAAGTGCCAGAGCTGAAAGGCAAGAATCAACCAGCAGGTGGATTAGCGATTGTGGGACTACAGTAGATGAGAGCCATGGAGGTGAAGGACCAGTCAAATTGACAGATTTTAAAAAGGTTACTTTTTCCAATGACTAATCATGCTGATGGCCAGATCCTTTTCCAGCTGCATGGCTAGTGCACCAGGTGCACACTCATAAGCCTTGTTTATTTTTAATAATTTGAGATTTGAATTTAGCTAAAAGGGTAGAGAACTGGAGCAAGTAATGAGAGTGAGTATCCTGATAGCCAAGCACCAGAGCTAGCTCCTGCCCTTCTCCAGTGACTGTGCATTGATGTTTTCTCTGAATTGCCCTTTATATATACTCATCTCTAGAGTATGACTCCTTCCCACACTTCAAAAGGCTTGGGTGTAAATTGCTTGCTCTGGGTGATCACATCCCTGGTCAGACAGTGATCTTTGTGAATCCTCCTCCCAAACAATGTGGAAGAATGTCTGTCAGAATGTAAGTGGTGGCTTATTCTGTCACTGTTCTACCCTGCTGTAGGCCATGGCCTTGAAACAAAAGGATGTAATGTAGATTACTGTAGTCAAGGTAACACCATGCCTTTAAATGGTTCCCGCTGTGCCTCTCAGGGAAGGAATAAAGAAACCCCTTGTGCTCAGCTGACTGGGACCTCAGTCTGGAAATAAACCTTTTTCACAGTCCCCTGAAATCCTATTTTAGGTCTGAGAATAGTGGTGCTACAGTTTAAATAGCCAAAAAACTCTGCCTAAATTTCTTTTGTTGGCATTTGCATTGTTGGTGCCCCTTCCCTCTATATTTTTGAAGTAGTTTTGTTTGAATACTGCGGCATTTACCTTTACACTGCTGGCTGATCAGCGCTATACATAACACAGCTAGTAAATACTCAGGGTATTTAAAAGAAAAAAAGAAGTTTTGTTTCGTTTTTTGCCAGTTTTATTGACTGACAGATTCCTTTTCACTATCATGCTTCTGTGAAGAGGGCTTAGATTTGTATTTTTCAGCTTTCAAAAGAAAAAAATGCATCCAATGCTGGCTAAGAAAAATTTTTAGCCAAGGTTCTGCTTCATAGAACAGTGACTGGTTTGAGATTTGTGGGATCTTGGTTTTTCAAATTATGGACATTGTCGTTATTTCTGGAAATTTAAAGACTGAAGTTGAATGTGTTTTTCAGGCTTGTGCACATAGGTGTCGTGGTTTTGGCCG